>JAAXCT010003071.1:0-46212 GCA_012490785.1 Eragrostis nindensis | reverse complement strand
CCACTGGAGGAAGGCCGAGGCCTGTGGCTACCATGTGGGGCCGGCCGGGCCTATGGGTGGGGCGGTCGGCCTATCTTTGTGCCAGCTGGGCCCATTTTCCTCTATAATTCCCTCCGCATCCAAAGATTCACCAAACTTGTGGAGTAGCATTAATCCTATCTACTATGCACAGAATCTGGTGACATGCATTTATTTACCGGTAGGTTGGTGGTCAAAACATGATTTTATGACCGCCAACAGTCGGCCCCACATGGTGACCAATGGACTCGTCCTTCCTCCAGTGGGCTGTAAATAGGCACTAAACACAGAAACCAAAGCCCAACATAGAGTATTCCACTGACGTTCTAGAAGGTGGGCTAAATAGGCCTAAACTTGACTCTTACTCCATGTTTGCCGTCTTCACATCGCCACCGACTGGACAACAGCCATCAGGAGACAATCCGGAGTGTTCAAACAAGAGGCGGTGGCCAACCACCACAGGGGACGGCCGGCCGACCTCCCTACTAGGTTGACCGGCCAAGCTTGGCGGCCCCACCACTCCACCTTCTTGCACCACCACCTATAAGTACCCTCAAGTTATCTGGTGCTTAAAAGGAGGAGTTCGGGCAGCACAAGAAAAGTGCGCATCCAAGTGATCATTTCATTTCTTGTTTAGTAGTTACTTTAGGAGTGACAATAGAGTAGAGTAGAGTGAGAGGTCTCGGACTTCCGGAGTCTTCTCGGAGTTCTGGTATAGTTCTTGTATCTTAACTCTAATAGAATTATTCTTTTTTACTTATATATTAGCTTTATCTTTATATATATCTTTTAGTAGTATTTCCTATTTATTAGTTTATTTATTCGGTTAAGTAACTGCTCGTATAAGTCTTGTTGGGATTCATGTGATTGTGTCTAAAGAGTACGAGAGAGTGCATCCGTCGGAGATGGCGTCCGCGCTTGGTAAAATCTATGCTGATAGGGCTGCCCCGTTGATCATGGGTAGTTGCTTTAGGCGAGTTGTAAGCGTGGCGCTTAGAACTTAGCCTATGCACGTTTGGCATCTAACCCTACAGAGGATGGTAGCCGGGAGTGTATGTGACATCTACACCGGTCTCTGTAATCCACCACGTCCGGGTTGGACATGCAGGGTTTGCAATAGCGATCGGATCCCCAAGGTAAACTAGCAGGATCGGTTCATTATCCTTGGCATGATCGTGCCCTGAAATGACTTGATTTGTATGTGCATGAGCTTAGCTAGAGTAGATAATCTTTATAGAACTGACTGTTAGGAAGAGTAAATTTAAGATAAACACCTAGGAAACCTTACCTCTATCTCGTTGTTCTCCCAAATGTATACTACGTATATCTTATTTACTCAAGATTGATTGATGAGTGCCACCCTTATAATCATGCAACCTTACACCCATCTCAAATATAGTTGATTGTTATTTTCACAATAAGTACAATACTTTGTTATTATTCATCTTCCTTTCGCTCTAATTCCCTGCGAAAATATAATACGATAACCCTATAATATTCTAAAATGAAATGCTACAATGGTGTTCCGTGCGCTTGCAGAATTAATAAATTTAATTATGCGCATAAGAACCGCCAACAGGAACCACCCGCTATTTCATTCCCTACTTGGCTAACGCGGACGTGGTGGATTACAGAGACTGGTGTAGATGTCAAATACACTCACGGCTACCATCCTCCGTGGGGTTAGGTGCAAACTTGCATCTAGAATAATCCCTTGCACCATGCAAGCAGCTATCCTAAATAGCTTACTCCTTACAAAAAAATACCAAGCCACTCATGATAATAAATCCGAATAAATTACCTATGCATAGACCAGTGGGTAATCTATTCTTATCTACCATTGCACAGACGTGGATCCAACATAGGAATTTCTCTATAATATTACTTAAATAAATAAATATAAACTAAAACAAAAACTAAATTAAAGAAATAAGAAAATGATTATATTAAAGAAATCTAACAAAGAAAAGATACAAGAGAACTTTACCCACTTCCGAAGAGAACTCCGGAATCCCGAGCGAAGCTCTCACTTCTACTCTAACTCCCATAACTAAAATAATAATCCTACTCTAAACTACAAAATAGAATGCTTCGTCCATCAGGTACACTTTGAACCAGCGGGAGGAATCAAATTTATAGCCCCAATTAAGGTGGAGTAGCGTGCACGTCACGCAGGAAAGAGATGGATTGGCTTGCAAGTTAAGTCAAGCCGGCCTGGGGGAGGCTGGACGGCCCTTCATTCTCTGGATGGTCACCGCCTTCCGCATGGACACTCTAGATTGCTCTCTGGTTTCGGTTCCGAGGTCGGTTGATGTCTGGGGCAGTTATGGTAAGTAACCGTCAAGTTTAGGCAAAAAGCTCACTTGTGATGTTGGTTGCTTTTCCAACATAATGGGCACTTGGGCTGGGTATTTTGTGATGTATGTAGCCCACTGGAAGAAGATTGGAACTAATGGAGACAAAAGTAGACCGACCGGACTAGCGGGTGGCCGGCTGGCCAACTATTTTCAGCTTTTCTCTTCATTTTCGAATTGGCACAACTTCTGCTCCCGAACTCCGAATTGGGTGATTCAAAAGTTCATATTGACTATTTCGGTGAGGACTTTGACATGGAAGGATCAAATTTGTGATTTGAATAATTATTTCTTGATGTCCAAGTCGTTCCTTGTTTCTTGCTTTGAACGTTGTCGAGATGTCAGAGCAAAGCCTTGTTTAACTTGTATAAGCACATTTGCACTAATATTCCTATGTACCATGCAAAACAAGATTACATAGAAAACTTGTGGAATATTAGTTTAATATCGAAAACATTGGTGTATACCTTTTATTTACCGGTAAGTTGATGATCATTTTTTTAATGACCGTCAACACCCATGTCTACCTTCCAGCTTCTCAGAAGCTTGTGTACATGCGACATCGCCAGAAAACATAGGTATCGTTGAATGGCGAGAAACTTTGATGGCACGGTTCAGAGTGACTCAGCCCAGGACGCTGGACTGGAAGGGTGGTCATTGAGATGGTGAAGAACATCAATGTTGTTTTTGGAAAACCTGTGAAGGGAGTTAAAAAGACAAAAGCTCCAACGCCGTTCAAGAATCAATCCATTTTCTAAATATACCTCGATTACCGGAAAGAATCGTATGCCCGCCACTACTGAAAATGACCCTCCGTCAATGCAGGGCCATTTTGTTCTAGTGATAAATCACGCCAACGCTGTCTGGTCATAGTTAAATACTGATTCACTCTTTAAGAGACACAGATACATACAAAACTTTATTCATTATACTATTATATTTGTCCTTACATAGCAATCCCACACACATATAGTTGTCACTTACAGCCGGGTTTGTGACACATGCAACGCATCTTTGTTGAAGGAAAAATGAATGAACATTCGCCGTCATCGTACATTATTTTTTTACCAGTACCGTCATCGTAGCTTTCCAGGATGCACTCATCTTTACACTGATGTGTGTCCTTAAACACATAGCAAGGAATCTGCTTATCTGCTTTGTTCCAGCAACCCAGATACTCAAATTTTGGGCCAACTTCGCAATCTGAAATTTTTTTGCCGGAAATCAGATCAAGAAAATCATTCTAAATATGAGAGAGAGAGAGAGAGAGAGAGAGAGAGAGAGAGAGAGAGAGAGAGAGAGAGAGAGAGAGAGAGACCTGATGCAAGGACCAGGAGTAGAAGCAGCACATAAAACATCACCTCCTTCTGAGTTACCATTTGTATTGAACCACACTAACTCTGATGTTGATGTTTTTTTTGCATCACTTTGGGCTTAGGAGTGTGCCTTTTATACCCAGGCGGCAGCAATACTAATTACACTAAGTTGTTGTTTATTCTATCTATCCAAGACTAATGACGATCCCTAGCCAAAAGATATAGACATATCTGGATAGTGACACCATTATATATTCTCATTCTATCTTAATATAAAAACTAGGCAATATAAAAGGTATTCAGCACAATCTAAATAGTGGGCGAAGTAGCCAGTTTTTCATTTTGAGATATTGCATATCTTGTATGTCGTGGCTAGACTAAAATTATAATTTCTTCTATGTTATATCTTATAAATGACACTCTGTCTCAGAGTTTACTTGTCATGCACGAGGCTATGCTGTGTGCCTTTTATATCAAGGTGAGAGTAATATAAAATTATTGTTTATTCTATAGATACAAGTACAAATCACGTCTGATCGCTAGCCAAAAGATAGACACATGTGGGAGAGCGACACCATGATATCTTCCCATTCCATATTTATATAATACCTTGACAATATCAAAGATATTTTGCATGATATATACAGTGGGTTAAGCAAACAGTATTTGTTTTGAGGTACTACATATTGTATGATGTGACAAGAGATGTTTTCTCTGGAAGTGGTTCTGAACTATAAAAGGAACTTGAGTGCAATTCTGTCGTAACTCAATCAACTAGCCTTTCAACTCGTGCATTCGCACGGGCTAGACATTCCTCCGTTTCCAGAATCCAACTGCCCCCGCGTCGTCCCCGCGGGCGACTCGGGAGGCGAAACAACTCGCCGCCTCCGCCAGCCCCATTCCGGTCCAATCTCCCTGCCGCTGCCGGAGCCGGAAACCTGGGACAACTCTGACGACGGCAAGGATCACGGCGGCGGGGCTGTCGATCTGGTTTCCCTCCGTTCTCTTTTTTTTTCCCAATAGATCTCGGCAAGAACAGAGTAGTTTGATGGTGGCTGTCTCCGCGGCCTTATGCGGGTGCTCGATGTCGATGGGCTGCGGCCGTGATACGGCTCGATGGCAACGAACATCGGCGGTGATGGCCGATGTGACCAGCTTGACGGCGATGGCCGCAACGGCTGAGGCCTAAGCCCGTGCGGTTCATGTTGGGTGGCTTGCCGTGAGTGGCAGCGTGATCCGTGCTTCAACAACCGGCGTCGACGTACGACTTGTGTTGGCCATGGATGTGGATGCGGAGGCGTTGATCATGTCCATGGCCATGGGCACGTATGTCCGTGACAGCACTGTGGCACGTGAAGGAGATGGATGGGGTCCGGGATCTGCACCGCCGCCTCCTTGTTGGTGCCCTGCCACAGTCTGCATCGCGGCCACATCACCGCAAGATCAGAAAACAGTGAGATGGGGACCTAGCGGCATTGCGGTGGGGATTCCAACCTCAAGATCATATCCATCCGACGACAGCTGCGGTGACGAGTTGAAGGTGACGATGGCCACCTTGGTCACATACAAGGAAAAGGAATGGCTCGCATTCGGTGTATGCGCCAATGGATGTCGGTGACAAGAGACCATGGTGGTGCTCTACGTCCAGGATTGGACGTTAATTGACATACCAATTGTTGGTGGATGTCGTCAGATTGTAATGGCGCAGCGTGCAAGCATTTCGGACGTGGCGGTGTTGAGGGTTACGGCACAACCGTTGAAGCCCTGTTGAGACCCGCCTTCAATTAGGGAGGCAATCAGAAAGATGGTGGCAGCTTGCTATGATGCAATTGAGGTATGGGGTAGTGCTATGGGAGAAATCCCTTGTTCCGGTATGCGACAATGGCGTCTGTGGACGTCGTTTTCCTCCTCGAAGGCGTTGCTTAGGACATTGGCATAAACTCCTTTTGAGGTCTCATTTTCCGAGGGTGAAGACCGTTGATCTGGTTATGACTGGATCAGGCGACGGCGTCATTTGGATGTCGCTCCCCTCCCTGGAGGCGTCGTTTCGGATTTTTGGACATCAACTTCTTTTGTATGATGGTGGCTGGAGTTTGTTGGTTTGTTTGATGCTACTCAGTTGTAGGTTAGAGTTCCCCCTTTTTATCTTGGTGTCTGCTCTGTTTTTCCCTTGACCTACGAGGATCGAGGATGGTGTTTTTGTTGTTGTCTCGATTATAGCTACATGCATCTTTTTGATGCAGAGGCTGAAATAATGAATGTTCCCTCTTCTAAAAAAAATCGCACGGGCTAGACATCAAATAAACACATAAACAAATAAACATATATACTTCTTAAAAAATTACTTTTGCAAGCATAATAATCAAGTAATATATTATTGAATTATTTTCAAATATTAAATCTACACTTTAAACTGTGAAGTATATCACATCTTAGTTTTATTATAATGACTATGTGATAGATTATATTACATATTATACACAATATGAATGCTATGGCCTAGCTATGTGGCGTTTTCAAATGGTTTTAGTCCATTAACAACATCCTTTAGATCCACATTGTAGTACATTTTATATACCAATATATCACTTGGACTGTCAAATACGGGTAACATTTTGGTTAGTTTAACACAATATAGGACTATCCAAAATTTAACCATCAAGATACTTTTTAAAAACATATGAGTACATGATCTATTTTTCATACAATCATATCTATCATATATGTATATTTAGTTAAAATGTAGGAGTAGTATTCTTTAAGTTTCATGATATTGTAATGTTAAAAATGTTTTTTACTATTTTTAAATATTCTTTTGTTTCCCTACTTTATAGACAGATATATACCTATTTGTTATCTATTTACTTGTTGAAGGTAAATATTTTTATTGTTGAACCACTAAGGCATTATACATTTAGAAAATATTCATTTCAACTCATGTTTCAAACTAAACTATATGTGGGCCAAGCAAGGATTTTGAGCCCTAATGGGAGCTACATTACGTGTCAAGTTTTAGCTAATGATATAAATTTTAAATATTATTTTTTATATTTTCTATTGTCTTTCTAAAGTGTACTTCCTCAAAAAAAACTTTGACGAAATACTCAAAAAACATGTCCTCAAAAAAACTTAACAAAAAATTATATTTTAATTTCATTTTATTTTTAATTTGAAGTTCCCTAATTTCCCCTGCATTTTCAGTACAATAATAGAGTTATTTGTTTTATAATTTATAATCCAAATTTGGCAAAGTGAGTAATTTAGAAATAGAAATTAAGGCTTTTTGTTATTTTTTATTTTTCAGAATTTAGCTATTTTTTTACTCATAATAGTGTAGCGGGCAATTTAGAAATATGTGCGACGGTTATTTTGGGTTTCTTATTTCGAATTTAGCAATAGATGTGTACGGTAATTTTGACCAACCTTTGTATAATGCCATTACTGGGTAATTTAAATCACGTTAGATCTAAGGCAAATTTGTCTCAGACACACCGATAAGTGGTGTTGTTGTCCTTAGCACACCAACAAAGTCAAATTTGTTTGCAACACTTCACGCGTCTATGACACGCTATGACCATTTAACAATTATTTTAACTTTTTTATCTCAACATATTAGAATATATTAGAATTCGGAACTTGGTACGAATACAGATTGTTGCATTATCTATTATGAAAAAATAAAGCTGGATTTTTTTCGATTGTTTGCATCATGTGCTCGAAAAATTAAATATTAAAACAATGAGCAAATGATGAAAAAATCGAAAAAAAGGTTTAATTTTTTTCATGATAGATAATGCAACAATATGTATTGGTGCCAAGTTCTAAATTCTAAGATATTTTATAACTTGAGATAAAAAAAGGTTGAAAATAATTATTAAATCGTCATAGTGTGTCATAGACGCGAATTTCTAAAATCGTAGTGTGTTGCAGACAAATTCAACTTTATTGGTGAAGAATCATGTTGAGATGTGCCATGGTCTTCGATGGTGATGAGTAATTGACAACGGGTTTGAGTTGAGTTGACATGAGGTTCGGGTTGAAATGCAGGATTTGAAAGGCTGCATAAGCGTGCATGATTGTGTTTATGGTCTTCGATGGCCGCATACACGAAGACACGAAAAAGAAAAAGAGAAGCCTTCAGCAGGATTGGAACTGCAGTAATAATAGCCTTTTAATGCCAGAGCTAGACCTCACGCGAAGTCCAACCACTGCTCTGAAGGCTCATCAGAATTGCAGGTCACCAGCACCTCAAAGACTCCTACGTCCTACCCCTGCAAAGGTGCTTGCACTCCTTACATCTAATACTGTCACAAAGCCAAACTCACCACTATGAAAGACCGCGGAACTCGTGCGAAGACTTCCTCAGCATACGTATACGAAAGTACTTAGGCAACAGCCCATATAGCTAAACCAAGATGCGAGCGAAGAATACGCCCACAGTAGACGAAATTACTCGAGTACTATGGGATAACCATAACCTTGCATAAACAAGATGAAGACGCCCCGAGGCTGAACAACTAGCTCATCACGGAAACCAAGCGAAGCCCAAGAAAAATGCCTTCTCTCCTTTCAAAGAAGAAGGAAGGAAGCTGTTTAGCTCGCAAAAACTGGTGGCGTTTCATATTCAAAAAGATTTAATTCAATTTCCGCAAGCGCATGGAACACCATTGTAGCATTTCACCTGAGAGTATTCCAAAGTTATCGTATTTATATTTTTCATAAAGAACCAGGGCTAAGAATATCATTAATTAACCAAAAAGCTTCTATTATTTATAACTTGCAAACTAGACTTAAGAGGCTTCGACCGTCGTAACTTCACAATACCAGCGGGCTTCCGCACCTCCAGACCCTTCGTCCAGCACCGCGGACGTCCTGAGGGCTTCGACCCACACAGTTCATCGTAACGACTTGTGTTGAGGGCTTCGCATCCCCAACAGTACGCAAACCCTACCTCTGTGAGCATCTTCGAAGGCTGAGCCAGCAAATCCTCGAGATTGATGAAGTCACCACTAGCGTCTCGCTGTTGACGGGAGCGTCGCTTACCACTAGCGTCTCGAAATGAACATGGCCGTGACCGTAGTTAGTTTTTGACATAGGTATATGACTAATAAAATTTTCTTTATTGTCTTATAGACTGAAATAAACGCTTTCTTGCAGAAAAAGTTGTTATTCAGGTTTGCCAGAAGGTGAAGGCAAGAGTATTTCTTCAATCTGTTCCTAGCTTGTACAGCATATTTTTAGGACCAGGGATATATCCAACAATAATTATTGGTTCAATTCATCTGTTGACAGCAAACTAAAATACACCAATCCTTCCGTCACAATGTCCGTCGACCATCTCCCCATGGTAGCCGCTGTCGATGTTTCGCTCATTTTCGACTCTTGTATAGGGTCACACAGATCAGAAAATACGCGAAGTTGGCCGTCGCCACCGCCGCCACGGCCCAGTACACGTTGTCCAGCCTCCCCTGGTTTATGTTATCCGGCAGCCAGGCGGTGACCCGCCTGACCACGTCCACGAACACCGTGCTGAGGTAGAAGCCGAGCGCGATGAGCAGCGGCGCCATGGCCGTGGCCGTGCTCCGCAGCGTCTTGGGGAACTCCTGGTAGTAGAACGCCATGTTCCCGGGGAAATGCAGAGCCTCCCCGGCGCCGACGATGCCGAGAGGCACGACCAGCCACAGCACCGACATGGGCGCCACCGCCTCGTCGCCGGCGCCGAGGTGGGTGCGCCCGCACGACTCCCAGCCGCCGGCGCTCCACCAGCGCCGCGGCGACCATGCCGGCGACGTTCACGACGTGCCCGAGGCCGACGCGCTGTAGCGGCGTCGGCGGTGCGCCCGTGGCGCGGCGCCAGAGCGGGAACGCGGCACGGTCGAGGAACGGCGTCGCGGCGATGAACGCGGCGAGCATGGAGACGCCGATGGACCCCGCCGGGATCTTGAAGTGCGGGCCAAGGGAGCGGTCCATGGCGAGGGCTTGCAGGATGGCCAGCCCGATCATCACGCCGATCGACACGCTGACGAGGATGCCGGACGACCAGAGCGGCAGGACGCCGAGCAGGGACTTGAGGTCCTCCACTTGCTGCACCGTGCACAGCCGCCAGCCGCTAGCACGGGGGCCGCCCGATGTGTAGGTGCGGCTGTCGTCACTTTCCGTGATCATGGCGGCACGATTCAGAAATCTGCAATGTGAAATGTAACAATTTTGGTTCGTCAAGCTAAGCCTCTGAGACGTAAATATGTAACTCTCAATGTAAGATTACCACTTTCCTTAGTCGTTTGCTCGGAGCACCGTCGCAGTCGGCGTCGGCGACGGAGCCATCTCCGACGTAATACTGCACCTGTCCAACGGCACCAACATTGACGCGGACCTTACGCACGGCGGCGACGACGACGCGCGCGAGCTCGGTGTAGGGGCTGCCCTTGGGCGCCGGCATCCGGTAGTAGCGCGCCCCGAGCAGCAGCAGGACCAAGCTCGCGGCAGTGGTGGCGAGGCAGACGCCGAAGCCGATGGCCCAGGAGACGCCGTCCTGGAGGTAGACGACGGCCGTGTCGCCGATCATGAAGGACGCGTAGAGGAACACGAAGTACCAGTTGAAGAAGGTGTCCTGCTCGCGCGCGCTGCCGAACTGGTCCGCGCCCATGGTCGCCACGTTGAACCGCGTCCCGCCCGTGCCGATTGCGAGCAGGCACACCGCCGCGTAGAGCACGGCGAGCTGCCCGGCAGTCCCGTGCTGGCACGCAGCGGCCAGCGGCGTGGCGCAGGGCGGCGGCCGGAGGGACGGCAGCGCGGCCGTGAGCGTGAACAGAACGAAGGCCTGGGCATTTGGGGTGAAACTTATTAATTGACTTTGTTACACAAGAGGTTTTTACGGACAATAATTGAACGACTTACAGCACAAATCATTTTAAGATGGAAGTAAACAGAGTTGGTTGTTGTCAGTATCATATCCGCGATAATGGACATGACTGTTGGACAATAGTAATGCGTTGTTGGTAGAAACAGAGTTGGTTGTTGTCAGTATCAGACCCCAGTATCATAGCTTCAATGCACGGTGGTCACGTATATGGATAGTGTATACATCTCATTTATGCAAAGAGCGCGACGCGATAACGATTGTGTCAGTGTAGTGTTAGAGAAGCATATCTAATGGGATCACTGTTGCGTATTGTAGAAAACTGCTACAATAGGAGGAAGCATAACCAGCCATCTTTCTTCTTGCTTTTATACTGTGTAAACTGGATGTTTAGCAATAGCTTCTTGTAACATGTAACTAAAAAATAGTTGAACGAAAAGTTTGTTGCTCCCAACAATGACAACAAAGTCCATCCCTGAACAGGGAGGTTAATTTTGTATAGAAAGTGGTCAGCGTGGATCCTCAACATACATACTACTCCCTCCATTTTTAATTATATGACGCCGTTGACTTTTTTGTTGAACTTTGACCAACAATATAGATTTAAATAATTACTTTTTGAATGTGAAATGAATTTCATTGGATTCATCATCAAAAGCACTTTAAAGTTAACTTAAAAATTTAGCTATTTACACAAATATTTATAGATAAGACGAATGGTCAAAGTAACGAAAAAAGTCAATGGTGTCATATAATAAAAAACGGAGGGAGTACTTCATTAACCGACAAGATCAGATGCTTATCCTTTCTGTTTCTTTCCTTTCCTACCATCCACATCTAACTAAAGGACATTCCAATCAGGAAGAAGCCACAAGCCATTGCTACATATCAAAAGGAGCTTCTCCAGCTACCATGTCACACTTTAGATGCAGTGGTTTGATTGGAAATTAGCAAGCACAGTGTAGATACACCTACCATGACATTGATAGCCGTGCCGGCGAGAATGACGGGGAAGCAGCCGAAGTAGGAGTCGGAGATGACGGCGCCGGCGACGGGCACCAGGTTGAGCGAGCCGCGGACGATGTTGGCGATCTGAGCCGCATCGATGCTCTCCACGTTGTATTGCTTGAGCAGGTACACCAATAGGTTGCTCGTCGTCCCGTTGATGGCCAGCCCCAGCCCCAGCATGCTCCCTTCGAATACGTGTATTTGTCATTTCTCCACAACATCTTCACGTTCATGTTCAAGAGAGAGAGAGAGAGAGAGAGACCTCCGAAAACAAAAAGAAATAGAAGTTGCATACCTGCAATGAAGGGGAGAGTGATCCATCCTCCTTTCTTTCTCCCTGCCTTCTCCTGGGCTTCCTGATCAGCAGGATTAAGCTGAGATCCTGGTGACCTCTCCATCTCCATATCTGCTCTTGCCAGTTGCCACTCCAGACTCAGCGAATACAGACCAGGCGGTACTTCTACAGATTGTCAGGTTCAAAACCGCTTTAAATGGACCATGGGGTATTACGAATGAGCCAAGGCCCACGATGCGCACCGACAATCTTGCATGCCGTTGACAAAACCAGCGAGCGTAGGGAAACTGTGGAGGGCACAGAGCGTTACATTTTGCTGAGATTATTGTTTGTTCCGTGCCTTGACAATTTCGAACCATAATCTTCACAAGATCACACTGTTGAGTGTGACTTCTAAACAGGACGCACAACCACATATTTAATTTTTATTATGCATGGCAACATCAATGTGTGGAATTTAGTACTGAGCAAAAAAATTGTCTACGGCATGAACCAAATAATATTCTCTCTAATAAATATTGATCTTACCTAGGTAGTTAGGGCAATGTTTAGGCTTTTCGTACTCGCGAAAAATAATGTTTATGCTTTCATAGTTTCCCGCGCAAATATGTTGCGTCTATTTTTAGCAATAGACTTCATTTTGTTTGAAATAATGGCGTCAAAGTTTGTGTGGTTTTTGATGATGATGGTTCTCGTTTATGGTCTTGTAATAATGAACATGCATTAGTCGATGCAGAGCCTGGAATATTGAAATATATTCTTTTTCTAAAAATATGTTGGATCTTTGTGCTCTTCTTCATTTTTTTTGTAAAACACAATACTGACGCATGTATTCACAAACACACACGAGTTTTCACCTATATGAATACACGCACGCAATCCCTATCTCTATGAGCCCTTCGAATGACTGTGAAGGCTGGTCTTGAGATTCATGAAGTCATCACGGACGATTCACTATAGACGGGACGTTGCCTCCCACTGAAGAAATAAATAGCCTCAAATGTGCAATACCCATGCCAAGTCTGAGACTTGAACCATGGTGGGTTGGTTCCACCAAAAAAAAAATCTAACTAGAACTTATATGGTTGGTGTTGCATTGGATGGGAGATGAATTTTGTTTCACGTAAGGCACCTATATGTTAACAATAGTTTTGGTTATAATAATAATACTTGATGGAGAAGGAAAGGAAGTTCTACAAGACCCTATCCTAGTCTTACTTCATATGTGGACAATTTACCAAAGAGTTCCTTTCCTAGTAGGAGAGGAGGGCCTCTTCCCCCCGAGTATAAATAGTGGAGTACCCTATGATGTAAATCACAAGTTTTTTTCTGAATAATAAAGAAGAGGCTCCACCCTACATTGTGTCTTGTCTCTTATCTACTTTTGTTGTTGTTCTCTACCCGTCGATAGCGTTATTACAACATGTTATCAGCACGCTCTACGGAGCTAGAAGGAGAAGTCGTCGAGGAGGAGTCGACGAGTTCTTCAACTCGCCGCCTCAGGATCTGCACTGCCTCGGGAAGCACGCCGACCTCGAGAATCAAGCCACCTCGATTTTCATGCTCAATGACATCGACGTCCGCGCCAACGCGAAGCTGTTGACGGGATCGGATCGTGAACGACTACACGAAGTCCTAGAGAATTGCCGTGTATACGCCCTACGCGGTTAAGTCCCTGGTTCTATCCTACGCGGTGGTGATCAGTGGATGGTATACATGTGCTGCATCTTGAATTCTAAGGTAAACTCGCTGATCGACCTAATCGTAGTGTTGATCGCGATGGCTCGTTGCAGCCATGGATCGGAATCCCCTTGCATCTGGCCTCAGTTTTTCTAAACTGAGTTTACCGCATCCCTACACCTAGAACTAGGGATCATCTAGCATTGCATACATCACAGTGGTGGGGCTTGTAGCCGCCACCGCCGCCAGCGAGCACCGCCACGGGCAACACATGCACAACAGCGAGGCTCGCAGGCCTCCATCATGCATCACAACATTTCACAGAATTAAAAAAAAGGGGGAAAAGGGCCGAATCCTTAAACCTAACCCTCATCCAAGTTCTTCAACTCGCCGGAACCCTAACCCTAGCCGCCGCACCTCGCCGAGCTCGCAAGCCCGGCCCGGCTCGGATCCAAGCAGATCCAGCCGGACCCAACCCTAACCGGACCGGAGTCCAGCCGGATCCGCCTGGACGGGCCTGCCGCCCCGCTTCCATCTCAGCGCGCGCCGTACCGCGCCGCCACCCCTGTCATCTCCGACCGCCGCATGGTACTAGGACCACACGGGCCACCAATTCTGGCCGCTGGCGACCTGATTTGCCAGCGGCGGACCTACCCGTGAGCTTCCTCCGTCGGATTTACCGACGGCGGACCACCTCCCACAAAGCGCCGTCGCATGTCGGCGCCTCGACGCGACCCTGCACGAGGTCAGCGAGCCCAGATCCATGATCGAGGTTGCTGGATCTAACCCTGGCGTCGCTGGATCTGAGGGCTAGGACCCCTCCGCCGCATGGGGGGCCCCGCGCCTTTATTTTCCTCACGTAGCTCACCCGCCGCCACCACCACGCCACCACGGTACCCTTTTGGGACCCGAGCGTGCCGCGTCTCCATCCCGCGTGCCGCCGAGCATGGCCGCGCGGGCCCTCCCCGTACCACCGCCCAGGAGCGGAGCTCCTCCGCCTCCATGGCGACGGCCGGTTTTGAGCTGCGCCGCCGCTTCACCCGCACCGCACCAGGAGGGGAGAAGGAGGGTGAGGGAGAGAGTGAGGTTGAGTGAGGATAGGGTATGGGAAACCCTAATCCTCCTCCCTCTTATACCGGCTTGGCAAGCCGGAACGGACCCCGGTGAGCCTAGCAGGCCCGTGCGCCGGCCCATGCGGCCGGCTTGTTTTGGAAATAACAGAGAAAATGCGAGGAAATTCAGAAAATAGAAAAAATCTGGTGATTTGTGGAAACCCCCCTGAAATTTGAAGAAATTGCGGTTAGGCTACAAATTTTTACAGAAAAGACTTGAAGTTTTCCAGAATTGAACCCGCAGTCCATAATTTTACAATTTGGCCCAAATTGTTCTGAAATTACATTTTGGCCCTGAATTATTGTAAAATTGACCCTGTAGTCTCTGGAAATTGTCTGGTTGTTGTTATTTTGCAGATAACACCTCGGGTTTTAGGGAATTTATGTCAGAAACATAATAACTTGCTGTTTTTGCTGCTTGAACCTTCTGTTTGTGCATATTTACTGTGTAACTTGATCTGAAATCATGCTATCATGTATAATGAATTAAAACATGATTAAAAGTGCCTTTAATCATAGAAACATGGTTTTAGGTCTTTCTTCGAGTTTTGATCCGCTGCTTTTTGCATTCTACAAATTGTTTACTAGAAGTAAACCTATGCGCTTTCATTTGCACATCTTGGAGATGTCTCAATTTGTGAAACATAAATTCGATGTGCTTACCTTGAATGGTTTTAGCTATTTATCTTGATCGTGTGATGCTGAAATCCTCTTGAGTGGTAAAAATCTCTTGAAGATTTACCCAAGAATGAGGATATTGATCCATCCGAAGTGGATAAATCTCAGGCACTGGATTTCCTAAGTCATCACTTAAGTATTTTCCTGCAGAAAATGAATGAAAACAGTCCAAAGGTCTTGTTGGGCTCTCTGAATGAGCACTTTGAGAAGATTGAATCTTCTTAATAGTTGAGCGTGAATGGCAGCACCTACGCTTTCAACATTACAAGACATTTGTGGATTATAATACCACATTGTATTAGATCGTCACTCACATGAAGATTTGTGGCGATGAACTTGGTAAAAACAAGCTCATACATGAAACTCTCTCTACCTAACACCCCAAGCTCGCTTATGTGAGTACGTAGCCAGTTGCCCTGAGTAATGACTTGAAGTATGATCAGGGGGAGAATGAGACGATCTTGTAGGATCATACGTCTCGTCATATTGGCTCAATAGCACCGAATGCTACATCATTCATGGAGAATGATAAGGAGAAGGGCCAATAGAAGGCACTTGGGAATGGTAAAGGCAAAGCCTGGTAATGCAAGAAGCATAAGAATGCCGAGGTTTAGCAGCCTAAAGAGGGAGAGTATGGTAAACAAGATCAAGATTGTTATAGGTGTAAAACACCCAAGCGCCTTATCGATTTGTACCAAGAACTTCATGGTAAGAAGAAGAATTCCTAGAAGGAAGCCAACCTCATTGAAAGCATGTAGCTTGAAGTGGGGAATCTTCACAAACCATTGAAGAGAAGAATGAAAACATCATGAAGATGGAAATTGGTATGTCACAAATACGAGACCAAAAACCATGAAGGATCAAGCAGCAATTCTGAAAATTGAGCTTTAGATGATAAACTCATGAATGAGGATAATCTTCTTGGTGATGAATTAGAAGTCGTGCATAGGGGCTGGTAGTAGTCCAAAATACCTATCTAGTAGATGATAATTGTTGAAGTAGTAATGCAATTAGTTTTTAACTCTTGAATTATATTGAGTGGATTAATGTAATCTCTTGTGGAGATCTCGTTTTTTACTACGATATAGCATGAAGTCTATATGTAGCTTGGTTTTGGCTTCGTTTTTCTTGCCTTTTTTTTAATACCTGAAGTATATTTTTGTTAAATTTCGCTTGAAATATATGAATTATATGCTGAACATAATGATTTGCCAAGTCTGTTAGTATAAGTCATCTGCAATGATATTTGTCCACTATGAAGCCACTCAAAACCCCTATGGTTGTGAGGTCACTCGAAGTACAGAAGAACTCATTTACACCAAAAGAGAAACATGGGAATGTGTTGGGATCTGAATATCCCTATCTGAGTGCTATTGGGGCATTGATGTACCTTGAGTGGTACTAGACCCGATATTGCCTAGGCTATTAATCTCCTAGCAAGATTTAGCGCAGCTCCAACCAGAAGGTATTGGAATGGCATTAAACAAGTCCTCAGATACCTTGGAGGTTATTGAATAAGTTCTTTGTGTATTACTACCAAGCAGGTAGAAAGGAAAATAGAAGAACATGAACTAATGCAAGTTGGTAGAATGAAAAACACTAGCATTATAATTGATTTTGAAGATCAGTTTTGCCTTGAAATAGTGTGCTCCTTCATATTGTACTGAATACAACAAACTTGCAATGTCTATCATAATCTACCCTACTCACATGATCTCGAAGAATATTATACATGAATGGTACATATGTGAGTATTCACACCAATTACTGCTATACTAGTAGTATAATTGTAGTCTATGATACATGAGCATTGTGTCGTAGCGAATGCAAGGTGCATCAAATGAACTTGAAGTTTAGTGATGTTGTGATAAGGGGAGAGGATTTTGATTGATGGCATTGAAAATATGTGGATATACTGAAAAATAAAACAGACATGATCTAGTCCTGGATGATTGGATTTAACATTGCAAATGTTGGCAATCAAATATTCTAGAAGAATATAATTCCTTGCATGTTTTAACATTTTGAAACTTGTAGTTTCTTTGACCTTGAAGTGTTTATTTGAAATTTGCATCTAATTTTGTTGCGATGGATAAAAGAAGTTAGACATTATCATTGTCACTTTGACATGATAGAAAGTCTCCATTAAAAATGCCGAGCATGTCTAACTCACTGCATACATATAAGTGCGTGAATATCCAGTAGATATTTTTCACCCTTTGCATACAAGAATGGGCTCCAACTTGAAGTTTGGTGATATAACATGGACGTTATGTCAATTGAATGCCTATGATAGGGGATATCACTATAGATTGTATGCTATAATGTAAACATTAGGGGGAGAAAGGACCCAGAATGAATGCCTTACATTATCATTCCTTGGAAGCTAGAAGCAGGAATGGAATCACGCACTGAATATGCGCATAAAGAAGCGTATACGCATGTAGCGTAATGCCAGAATAATCTTGAAGAGAGCAGTAACCAGAAGTTAAGTTTACATGAAGTAAACCGAATACAGTGTGTGATATACACAGGGACACTTGTGCTTATATCACCGGTCGACTTGTTGTCATTGATCTAAAATATATTGGGACGCTTTTGGATTCTAAATCATTACATTTGTTATGAAACTCCTCCATCTCATGAAGAAGAGAACACTTCGTTAAGAAGGATCAAGAACCTCATGGATGAGTAATCATCATGAGATGAGCAACCAACACTATTGTGCACACAGAAGTGTTGGGAATGCAGAACAATTGATGAATATGAGAATAGAAAAGGTGTACAATATTTCCTCAAGAATTGCAATTGTTTCTCTCATGAAAGAGAGAACCCGGATCCGGCAACAAAGTCCATAGCAAAGACGCCTGTATGCGTTACTATCAGGTCAATTAAGAATGCAATTGAGGATATGAACTGTAATGGTGAAAGTATATGGTTCATAAGTCTCTGAAAGACTGATATTCTCATAATACGAATTAAGTTCTGCTGCATCTCTGGCGAAATATAAATATGCAGTTACTTAGAGGATTCTGGAAATCCAAATGACAAGATTCTCGAAGGACAATGAATAATTCTCACATAGAAATCGCAACATATAATGTCTTCTTGAAGAATTACATAAGTATCTAACAGAGCCTCTCGCAAGAGAGAATGAATCTCACGGATAGAATCATTTTTTGAGAATATCTTTGAAGGAAGGAGTCATGAAATGACTTGCCAATCGAATCTTGAATAATACCATCTATCTCAGAAGAGAGAATAGACCTGACTATATGGGAGTCATCATACCTTAAAGGTATATGTACTCATAAAGTACAAGATAGCACAAGAATGATGATTTTCTACATTACCACGAAAGGTAATATTGATGGGTATTATCCCCCATAGAAAATCAAGATTGATTGAAGAATTATTCTGATCCTGAAGGATGAACTTTACAGATTTGCAATGATGAATGTCATAGCTTGAAGCATGACATACTATATTCACTTGCAAATTGTCGCCCAGCATGTGGCATCCGAATGCACTTGGATGAGAAGAAATAATATGATCATAATCTTGTCTTGAACTTTGAGAGCCTATAGATACAGATCATTTGAGAATGAACCCCAAAGATTATCTTGAAGACAATGCAGCTTGTATTGCACATATACAAAAGGGATATATTAAGTCAAAAGTCATGAAGCACCTCACACCAAAATTCTTCTTATGCTGAAATGCATCAGAATGAAGAGATTTCGGTGACTCATACATGAAGATATGAGAAGGCTTAGAAGTGTGCAGATCAGGAGGAGAACTTTCCTGAGCACATAATCCCTATCACTAAGTCTAGAAGACAACTTAGTGAATTCTAGAAGAATTAAACATTGTACTCTTTTTCCCTCATTGAGTTTTTACCTGAAGGTTTCTTAAGAAGAGGCAATGTGTGCGACTAAGAGCTACGGTACCATGTACTCTTTTCTCTATTTTTTTCCACTAGGTTTTTATGAAGGAGTTTTTAATGAGACATGTGTATCGTCGTAAAATGGCCAAGGGCGAGTGTTATAATAATAATACTTGATGAAGAAGGAAAGGAAGTTCTAGGAGAACCGATCCTAGTTCTACTCTATATGTGAGCAATTTACCAAAGAGTTCCTTTCCTAGTAGGAGAAGAGGGCCTCTTCCCCCGAATATAAATAGTGGAGTACTCTATGTTGTAAATCACAAGTTTTATTCTGAATAATAAAGAAGAGGCTCCACCCTATATTGTGTCTTGTCTCTTGTCTACTTTTATTGTTGTTCTTTACCCGTCGATAGCGTTATTACAACAGTTTTCATCAATGTTTTCAGATGTTTGTAGAGACGAGGATGCACGTCTATTGTAGGGCCTTGTTATCGAAGAATAATGCTCTACATTTTTCGCATGCACGTAAATTGGGGAACATTGCAACCTAACGGAAAGAGAGGATGAACACGACTTATTTCCTTTGGCTAATGCTTATTGCTATAATGTTTTTACTGTAGCTATAGTATCAAAAAATACATAAACTGCTGACCTAAAAGCCGCTACAAGTCGTGCCAAACGGCCCCTTATTCAGCCATGGCGAGACAGCAGTGGGAGCTCTGCTCAATGATTCGCCGGCCGGCCACAATCGATGGGTGTAAATAGCCTGAACTGACAAAGCTGAAAGCGGTGCGCGGTCGTCATCCGTCGTGCGCGCATTGGCGCCGTAGCGTCGTGGGATGACGGCCACCACCGTCAAGTGGCGGGTACGATATGAAGCAATCTGAGTATCAAATGATAACCGGATGTTTGTTACATCCATGATGAGTGTTTCTAGAAGGAACTTTAGGTGCTGTTGCCGTGTTGGGTTGACAAATGCAAATACAAACTGTAATGGACTCGATGTGCCCTGCAACTGTAAACAAAGTAACAAAATACAGAGATATTGTGTGGTTCTGCTTCATCCGCGACGGCCATCTCATCATCGATGGCAGCAGGGCACAAGGCAGGGGTGGTTTGCTCCGCACAGCTTACGGCGTCGCCAAGAAGGAGAAGCTTGAGAACTCTGGTGCTTCAGCGGAGCGGAGAGTTCTCCCTGCTGTCCAAACAAGTCTCTGCAGCCGTTGCTAGCTTGCTGCTACCGATGCACAAGGGATTAAATTACTCGAGGCAAGAAGCCTGTATTTTCTATGGGGCCTGTAGCACTTTAAAGAGAGGAGGGGTCAACGTTTCTTCTGGGAGGAGGGTGTTTCTCCGGGCGTTCTTGGTTTCTAGGATGGCAAGAAAGCCTGGCCTGTACGCACAATGAGACGCGACATACAGTCCAAAGCCACAAAAGCAGGAACATAAAGAATCTGATGACAATAAGAAAAACGTCAGCAACACGATTATGAGATGCAAAAAAAACTCATACTAAAAATAAAGATCCCACATCTATGAAGCAGATCATGAGCGTTGCATCTACTGAGGTATTATATTTCAACGTGTTTTCAATCAAGTCTCAAAACTGATCTAATAATATTTTGAAATGTTTTGGAATATTAAAAAGTTACATTACAACGTAACTTGGTGTTGATATTCTGTCCTAAGAAAACTGCACAATACCAATTGTCATGGATCCAATGATTAATGTATCACATAATTAAACCTTTAGAGATGTCCCTTTTCTCATTGGCAAAAAAAAAACAAAAAAGAGTTCTCCCTTTTCTAATGATGGGAAGTGAAAACACAAAATGCAATTGCATGGCTGGCCAAACAAACTACATAAATCAACTCCAATCCAATCTCTGGTTTAGGAAGGAAATATAAAGAGTGAATCCCTCTCATTGTTTGTTTAAAACGTCCCTTGTTATTGTATCTATGGTTCCACTAATCTTAATGACCACTAATTTCTCATCATCGCTTTCTATCCTTGGATCCGTAGAATGTAGTTGTGACATCTTATATATTTATTAAGACTAATTCAGAAATTAACAACAATCATTGCATCCACCATTTCCGGCCACCTTCTCGCCGGTAAAATGCCGCCCTACTCTTTCTTCCCGTCTTTGATCAATTGTATACATTTCGGTTCTAATTCTTCAGGACAGCGAGCGCCATGGACAATACACCTTTTCAATTTTGCACTAATTTGAGTACTCGTTATGGGTGTAGGTTTTCATGGCTTGGGTGCATTAGATATGTCTATGGTTTGAAAACCCGAAGGAAACCAGTTCGGCTCAGTTTATCCGATAATCGGTTTTCGAAGAAGCTATTTCAAAAATTTGTTATAAATACTACATGAATAATAAAACAATCTGGTGAAAGAACTTCATGAAAACAACCATGTTGGAGTATTAAGGAAGGAAAAATGAAGAAAACATTTTAATAAGTAAGAAAACTCCATTTTCTAATATTCTCAGTTTTCAAAATAAACGGAATTGTTAGCTTGAAAAGACAAGCGGTTATTTAGAAAACCGATCAGTTTGTAGTTTTCTTTTTGACCAAATTTCTTTTTCGAATTTTGAGAGGTAAACCGAATAGTTTTTTCGGGTTTTGCAAAAACTATCAAACCACCATGGGTCGGTTTGAGCGGTTCAAATGACGGACCTTGATTGGTGTAGTTTCTCTTGCTTTTGAGTAAATTCCAAGATGGTTCTAATGGTTGTGTTGCCAGCGGTTCAAATGACGGACCTTGATTGGTGTAGTTTCTCTTGCTTTTGAGTAAATTCCAAGAGGGTTCTAATGGTTATGTTGCCATTATTCAGTGATCTGCTTGTGGCCATTTGTGGAGATATTGTATTGCTTCCAACAAATATTTATGGTGGAACTTTTCTCTTATATAACTTTGCATAACAGCTCCATTTATCTGAGATAAGAGAGTGGAAGGGGTCCTTTTGGTAAGCATTATGTCATGTATGTGCTTGTTCTTTAGAGTTGAGTCAAACCTTGAGTGTACCTCTGCACTCTACCAGGTACAGAATCTAACAACTTCCAAGAATTTGGCTGGATGAATTTTACATATTCAAAAGTTCACAATCTTAACTAAACCTGTAATCATGACCTGCAATTGTGAATGTGTAATTATTTTATTTGCACTGAAAATTTGTTCCTTACCCAACTGAATAATAACTTGGGGATACGGATTAGAAACCACAAAGATTAAGTCATAAGCAGGCGAACAGGGCCTAAACTCCAATCTCCTCCAATGCCTTTCAATCTACTCTCAACAGAGCCCTAAAGAAGAATATCAAATTATTTGTTTTAAGAGAAAATTTCACAAAAATACCAATATTTTTTTGCTAAATATCACAAACCCACCAACTTCGATGCCCATTTCACAGACCCACCAACAGTTGAGATTTATTTCTCACCAAAAACACAAATTCTTGATGAGTAAATTTCACAAAACTATCAATATTTTTTGCTAAGCATCATAAACCCACCAACTTTAAACGCTCATTTCTAAAACCCACCAATAGTTGAGGTTCCTTTCTCGTAAACCCATTAATTTCTTTACTCATTTTGCTGTCCATGTTATACCGGTCTTACATGCCAGTTGCACATGAAGAAGGTTGAAGCTGCATAGGGTAGCGGAAGTCCTAAATGTAGCATGAACATGTGACGTCATGATAAGATCGATCTTGCTCGACAACACCAACTCTTAGGCTGCTCCATTTAATGCGTGAACAAGGCATCATTTATCCTTGGGCTAATTTCATAGCTACATCATCACTATCAACATGTCAGTGGCCCTGACGGAGTTTGCATATCCCGTCATCATCAGATTTGTGATTGTACAGATGACATGCGGGACCAGAATAACATGAACAAGATCAATCAAGAATTGGAGGGTTCGTGAGAAAGAAACCTCAATTATTGGTAGGTTTATGAAATGGGCATCAAAGGTGGTGGGTTTGGGATATTTAGCCCAAAATGTTGGTGGGTTTGTGAAATTTTCTCTTGTATTAAACAAAATGTTCAATTTGTTTCTACCAATAACAAGTTATCGAGATTATTTTATTTTTTTATCGTTGTACAGCGTCAGAGTATGAAACAAGTTAAACACAAAATTTTCTCCTGTACGGCCCTTCGTTTGGTCTCCATCGATAGTCACTTCCTACTTTTGTACTTTTTTTTTTTTTGAGCGCACCTACTTTTGTACATGCTGGCACAAACAAGGAAGTAACCGAAATATACTGCGGCCACCGCAGCCAAAGTCCAGAACACGTTCTCCAGCCTCCACTGGTTTATGTTCCCTGGCAGCCACGAGGTGCTCCGCTTCACCTCGTCCACGAACGGCGTGCTGAGGTAGAATCCCAGCCCCAGGAGTAGCGGCGTCATGGCCGTGGCCATGTTCCGCAGCGTCTTGCATTGGGGAACTCCTGGTAGTAGAACGCCGTGTTCCCCGGGAAGTGCACACGCCCTCCCCGCCGCCGGCGAGCCCGAGAGGGATGACCAGCCACATCAGCGACATGTGCGTCACCCACCCTAGCGCCGCCGTGCAGAGTGCACGATTCTCAGACGCCAGCGCTCCACCAGCGCCGGGGACACCATGCTGGCGATGTTCACGACGTGCCCCCCGAGGCCGACGCGCTGCAGCGGCGTCGGGAGCGCGCCCGTGGCGCGGTCGATGGTAAGGGTGGACGCGACGAACCTGGAGATGGAGGCGACGATGATGGATCCTTCCTGCAAGAACATGGAGTGCGCGCGGGCCGATCGACAGGTCCATGCATGGCGAGAGCTTGCAGGACGGCCATGGCGATCAACATATATATGCATGCCGACCGACACGTACGCTGACCAGTATGCCCGACGACCATATGGGAAAGATGGCGAGCAGGGACTTGATCGACGTCCTCGACTTGCCGCACCGTGCACAGCCTCCATCCGCTAGCATGATCACCATCTGATATACCACTGCATGTCGCTTGCCGTGATCATGGCGCGCGGCACGGTTCAGAAACCTGCAGTGTCAAAAGATTTGACTGTGCGCGTCAACATTAAGGATCGATTTGCAATGTAACACAATGTGTGAATATTACTTGCCTTAGTCTTTCGCCTGGAGCACCATCGCCATCCATGGCTCCGTCTCCAACATAATACCGCACTCGTTCAAGCGCATGCACCGACGTCGACGCGAGCCTTGCGCACGGCGGCCACTGCCCTTGGGCTTGGGCATCTTATGGTATCGAGCGCCAAGGAGCAGAAACACCAGGCTAACCACGGTGGCGGCGAGGCAGACGCTGAAGCCACGCCAGGAGACACTGTCCTCTGGAGGCAGACGATGACCATGCTGCCGAGGATGTAGGACGTGCATATATAGGAAGACGAAGTACCAGTGGAAGAAGGTCTCCTGCTCCTGCACACGTACGGTGCCGAACTGGTCCACGCCCATCGTCGCGATGTTGAACCGTGTCCCACCCGTGCCGATGGCGAGCTGGCACACCGCGGCGTAGAGGCGAGCTGCCCGGTTGTTGTCGTACCCCATTTCTGAAGTACTAGTGCTTACCCGTATCAGTCCCTGGATCAGACGCTGATACGAACACTTACACAGAATGTCATCACAGAGTCATAACTTACATAAATACTACCAAGTCTCATACAAGCCTTCATACATAAAAGGTCTTACAACACTCGGCCAGCGGCCGGCTTATTACAACAAACATCACATCGATGATCTACTACAACAGAACCACTTAAACACAACTACAGCGGAAAACGGAGACGGGACCACTACAGGCAACTCGAGTGCGGACAGAACCCTACTCTTCGTCTTCACCTTCCTGGAACTCGTACTCGGGCTCTTCATCTGAATGATTAAAGCAAGGGTGAGTACATAGGGTACTCAGCAAGCCCTAACACAAGGTGTGAAAGCATGCAAGGGTATAACCAAGGATAGGCTGAGGTTTAAGCATAGCGGTTAAAGCCATCTTTATGCAAAGGTTGTTTTAAAAGCAAAGCCAGTTACAACTACAATCAAGATTATTGATATCTTTTAGTGGGGTTGTTTGGCCCTGGGGGAGATGCAATCCATCCCGCCAGTTCCCAAGTTTTAATGCTGGCAGGAAACCAGCGCACGGTTCCACACTGGTGTATTCCAAAAACACGCCAAGGATATAACTCACACCGTTATACTAATCTTGTGTGGCCAAAGCTTTCGCGTTGTCCAATACCGTGGAGCACGGCTATCCGGATAGGTTTTACACTCTGCAGAGGTTGTACACGATTCCCCACAAGGTATACCAGTCCTTTCCACCGTCGTGGTTAGGAAAGGCATACAGAGGTCCCGTACCTACTTGGTGTCACCACGGCATCCACCCACGGAAAATCATCCGACCAGGGGCTTCATCACATCATATCATATCATATAGAAAGGCCTGAATAATATCCACATGCCGGGCTCGCGTCCCACTGTCGGCGAGTCTTCTCCTGGCTTCCGCTGCAACTCCTGCCTCCGAGTGGATACCGGGTGGACACTATAGTAGGGTGTGGTTCCAACTCTTTCCCATACAAGACTTGTGGCTGTACGAAGGGTGCTAGGCCAGGCGGCACAGGAACCGGTCCTTATACGACCGAAGCAGGCATCTTCAATAGCTATCCTCACAGAGGAGTTGCATCCCAGAGGTAGCCCTCCCCACTGAGGACTACCTCGCCTGCTCCCGCCAAGGTATCCCCACTATAGAGTTGCACAAGTCACTAATTACCATCCCATATTATCATATTCACCACACACACCACCAAGTACTCACACATTTAACACAAAAAGCATGTATAGCAAGATTAATTAAGTACTCATGTATAACAGTCCTAAGCAGCATAGCATTCCAACTAATCATTAAATAATTAACGAATGTTGGACCTTAAGTTTAACAATGGAAGCAGGGAAATCAATAACAAGGCATGGCAATCAATAAGCACTTAGGACATACTAAGCATTAAACATCATGCAATTTATTTATAAACGGGCTCTTAAGTAGGTAATTTATAAACATAGGATCAATCATGATCAAAGGAGGGTTAGGACTTGGCTTCACCAAAGTCTTCGTCTTCTAAGTCCTCGTAATCCGGATCCTCAGCTTCTTCCTCGTAAGCTTGATTATCTAGCGATTAAAAGTAAATAACGACAAATAAATCTACCGCTCAAGCAATTAATTAAACAAGCATTAAACCAAATAAGATCCAAATAACATCAAATGAGGAAGTTTCTGATAGCATTGGATAGATCATGAATTTAGATGATTTTGGCGAAAGAATCGCCAAAATCGGAGTTAGAATGAAAGGATATGGATTTTAGAAGTTCGCGGGATTGAATTAATTAGAACTAAACTTGATTAATTAAGTATGGGCAAAACTTAATTAATCTGAGGTGATTGAGTATTGGAAGATGATTAGAAAGTATTCTAGTATTTTTGGAGAATTTATGGGATTTTTCTGATATTGGAAAAGTGCTCGCAAAAGATTCTGTGTACGATTGCGTGTGGCGCTAGCAGTTTTGGTGCGTGTGTGAGGCTGACAGATGGGCCCGTGGGGCCGGTGCACTGCTCGAGTACTGTTCTGTGGACTCGGTCCATGTGCGCCGTGGACCAGAGGGATTCGGTTTGGGTCCATGGTGGACCGGAGTGCCACGCGGCGGGGGCGACCCGGTCGCCGCGGACCCACGCGCCGACGTGGTAAGCCACGTCGGACAGCGGCGGCGGCGCGGTCAAAGCCCGCCGGAGAGGGGCGCGCGCGCGGCGCGCGGCCGGAAAACTCGCCGGCGGCGGTTACAGACGGCGGGACGCGACGAGGAAGGCACCTACGTGCTCTATGTGGCGAGGCGAAGCTAGAGGTGCTACATGTCGTCGTCGGCGGTGAGCAGGGCGGCGGCGCGCGCTCGCCGGAGATGGGCGGCGCGGCTGTGCGCGAGGGGAAACGGCGCGGGAGTGGAGTTCCCATGAGTGTGTGCTCACGTGTGCGTGCGCGGGAGTGCACTGAGTGTGGCGCGCACCTCGGTTAGGCCGGGCGCGGCCGGAGAGCACGCCGGCGACGAGGTCGCGGCGGCGGCGGGAGAGGAGCTCGGTGCAGAGCTGGCGCTAGGGCGCGAGAAGAGAAGCAAGCGGGCACGAGGGAGAGAGAGAAAGGTGGCGGAGCTCACTGTGGGGTCGACGTGGCCAGAGAGGGAGCGGAGGTCGATGTCGACGATGAGCGGCCGCCGGAATCCCTAGCCCGCCGAGATCTCCATGCCCGCGCCTTCGCTGCAAAACGAGAGGCGAGGAGGGGATTAGCCGGAGCTCGGCGATGCTAGAGGAAGAAGAAAGAGCGGCGAAGGCCAACTGATTGTTCGCCGGAATCTCGATGGAGGGGTCGCCGGACTTGGAGAGGGCGATGGTGGCTGATGGGGAAAAGTGGAATTAGTGGCGCTCGGATGCGATTTGGGAGTGGATGAGCTCATGCGAGAGAGGAGGGAGTCGGCGCGCAGCTCGGCGGCTATTTAAAGGCGGCCGGGGAGTAGCCGTTGGGGCGGAGTGGTTGGCGGCGGTCAAGGCGCCGGTCGCCGAATTCAAGGATGAGGCGACGGCGCGCCAGGGGAAGGACGGCGTCCACGCGCGAGATGACGAGGGCGCGGAACGGCTGCAGTGTGACGGATGCGACGAGGCGGGAGAGAGGCTGAGCGCGGCTGACGTCGAGGCATGGCGGCTTGCCGGTTTCCGAGGGCGGTTGGTGGTCGTCGGCGTGGGCGCGCGCTGCGGGAGTTGGCCGACGTGACTGAGAGATGAGACGAGGCGAAGATGGCGCTGGAGCGTCCACGTGCGGCGACGGAACGAGGCGGCGGCGGCGACATGGCGGCATGGGCGGCGCTGCGCGTCGTCAGGAGGTGGGTGACGACGGCGGGGCCCACACGTCAGCGACAGAGCGAGGGAGGCGGGCCGAGCAAGCTGGGCCGGAGTGGAGAGGGAGAAGCTGGGCCGGCCAAGGAAAAAGAAAGGAAGGCGGCCCGGTTAAGAAAGAAATGTTTAAACATTTCCGGATTTAGAAGGAATACAAATTTGAACGCAATTCAAATTTGAAAAAGGATCAAAACCAAATGAACACATAAATAAAAACAATAAAACTCAAATATGCTTATGATGGAGTTTGATGCATCTTTAAAATTCAAAAATTGAATTTGGCATGGATTCGACATCTAGTTTGTTTAAATTTGTTTGAATTCGAAAAAAGTTCAAATTTTTAGTGATTTTTATAATGTGGCAAAACACAGGGTGTTACAAACCTACCCCACTTAAAGGGAATCTCGTCCTCGAGATTCAGGCTCTTCCTCAAACAGGTAGGGAAACTCCTTCTTGAGATCATCCTCGCGTTCCCATGTAGCCTCTGCTTCTGTGTGGTTACTCCATTGCACTCCTCGCAAACCGTATGCATTCCTTCTTGTTAGCCGAGTCGCAACATCCAAGATCCTGATGGGCCTCTCTTGATATCGGAGATCCGGTTGAAGATCCATTACTTCCGGTGGTACTATCTCCTCTGGAACTCTCAGACATTTCTTCAACTGCGAAACATGGAAGACATTGTGGATGTCTGACATTTCCTCAGGTAGTTCAAGGCGGTATGCCACTGCTCCTATCTTCTCGAGTACCTTGAAGGGTCCGATATATCTTGGTGCTAACTTTCCTCGGACTCTGAACCTTCGAGTACCTCGTATCGGTGATACCTTGAGGTACACATAATCTCCAGCTTCGAAACTCAGATCTCTGCGTCTGGTATCTGCATAGCTTTTCTGTCTGCTCTGGGCAACTTTCAGATTCTCTCTGATCAAAGCCACTTTCTCCTCAGCATCTCTGATGACTGCTGGTCCAAAGAAAGATCGTTCTCCAACTTCTGACCACATGAGAGGTGTTCTGCACTTTCTGCCATAAAGAGCTTCAAAGGGTGACATTTGCAGACTGGCCTGATAACTGTTGTTGTAGAGAACTCTGCAAAGATAGACTTTTCTCCCAATCTTTCCCATAGCTAGTACACATGCTCTCAACATATCCTCTAGTATTTGATTGACTCTTTCAGTCTGTCCATCTGTCTGGGGGTGATAAGCGGAGCTGTAGTCCAACTTTGTTTTCAGTAGCTTGTGCAGACTTTTCCAGAATATTGAGGTGAACTGGGCACCTCGATCTGACACTATTCTGCTCGGGACTCCATGTAACTTGAGAACATTATCTATGTACAGCTGGGCATAGTTGTCCCCTCGGTAGGTTGTCTTCACTGCTATGAAATGTGCGACCTTTGTCAGACGGTCTACTATGACCCATATTGAATCATTTCCTTTCTGGGTACGAGGTACCCCACAATGAAATCCATACTGATCTCATCCCATTTCCATACTGGAACATGTAGCGGCTGTAACAGTCCTGCAGGTCTTTTGTGTTCTGCCTTGACTCTGCTGCAGATATCACATCGGGCAACGAACTCTGCTATGTCCCTTTTCATTCCTGTCCACCAGTACTTCTGTTTCAGGTCCAAGTACATCTTGGTACATCCTGGATGAATGGAGTATGCTGAATTATGGGCTTCATCCATGATGAGCTGCTGATAACCTCCATTCTTAGGTACACATATTCGATCCTTGTACCATAAGGTGCCTTGATCATCTACTCTGAAACCTGGTGCTTTATCCACTCCTGTTTTCTCTTTTAACTCTTGTATTTCCTCATCTTCTTTTTGAGCTGCTCGAATCTGACCTTCCAGAGTTGGTTCAACATGCAAGGTGTTTAACTGGCTTGCATCTGTGAAGTGTAGATTCAACTGCTCGAACTCTGCCAGTAACTCAGGTCTTCGCCTGTTCAACTTGATGCTGTTGCAATGAGCCTTCCGGCTTAGTGCATCTGCCACTACATTGGCCTTTCCAGGGTGATACTGTATGTCCAGGTTGTAGTCCTTGATTAATTCCAACCATCTTCTCTGCCTGAGATTTAGATCTGACTGTGTGAAGATGTACTTCAAGCTTTTATGATCTGTGTAAATTTCACACTTATTTCCAATAAGATAGTGTCTCCAAATCTTCAAAGCATGCACAACTGCTGCTAACTCCAGATCATGGGTTGGATAATTCTGCTCGTGAGTCTTCAACTGTCTTGAAGCATAAGCTACCACTCTTCCATCTTGCATCAGGACACATCCTAATCCTTGTCGAGATGCGTCGCAGAATACGACAAAATCTCGATGGATATCCGGTAGGATTAGCACTGGGGCTGTGGTTAACCTTCTTTTCAACTCCTGAAAACTCTTTTCACAAGCTTCTGTCCACTTGAACTCCTTTCCTTTCTGTGTCAGGGCGGTCATTGGTCTGGCTAGCTTGGAGAATCCTTCTATGAATCTGCGGTAGTAACCTGCCAATCCAAGGAAACTTCTGATTTCTGTCACATTGGTGGGTTGCTTCCAGTTAGTAACTGCTTCAACCTTGGCTGGGTCTACTGCCACACCTTCTTCTGTCAGGATATGACCAAGGAAGGCAACTTCTTTTAACCAAAATTCACACTTACTGAACTTGGCATAGAGCTCATGTGCTCTCAGCTTCTCAAGTACAATCCTCAGATGCTGCTCATGCTCTTCAGCACTCTTGGAGTAAATCAGGATGTCGTCAATGAAGACTACGACAAACCGATCTAACTCTTCCATAAAGACCTTGTTCATCAGATTCATGAAGTATGCCGGTGCATTGGTAAGTCCAAAGGGCATCACTGTGAACTCATACTGACCATATCTGGTGACAAAAGCTGTCTTGAGTATATCTCCTTCTCGAATCTTCAGCTGATAGTAACCAGATCTTAAGTCGATCTTGGAGAAGAACTTGGCTCCCTTCAACTGATCAAACAAATCATCGATCCTGGGCAGTGGGTACTTGTTCTTGATAGTGACTTCGTTGAGTGAACGGTAGTCAATGCACATTCTGAGACTGCCATCTTTCTTCTTGACAAACAGAACAGGTGATCCCCAAGGAGAAGAACTTGGTCTGATGAAACCTTTCTCTTGTAACTCTGCTATCTGCAACTTCAACTCTGCTAGCTCATTTGCTGCCATCCGATAGGGTCTCTTAGCTATTGGAGAGGTTCCAGGGAGAAGCTCAATGATGAACTCGATATCTCGGTCTGGTGGCATTCCTGGTAGCTCCATCCGGGAAGATCTGGGTACTCACAGACAACCGGTACTTCCTCCAAGGTTTGGCCTCTATACTGCATACCATGGGTGTGATTATTGCTCTTCTTGGCTCACATTCTACTTTGATTCCCTGATGGTTCACTAAGGATACTCTTCGGGTATCACAGGCTATATTGCCTTGATGCTTGCTCAACCAATCCATTCCAAGGATTACATCTATTCCTGCAGACTTGAGCACTACTAGGTCTGCTAGGAACACTACCCCACTTAAAAGAATCTTAACCCGGGGACATCCCAACAACACTTAATTTCTTATTCTGCCCCAGGGGATTTTGTTATCAGGGGTTGTTTGAGCAAAACAGTTGGAAAACCATGTGCAGCAACAAAACTCGAAGATATGAACGAATGCGAAGCTCCTGAATCAAACAAAACTGTTGCAAGAGTGGAGTTGACAAGGTACTCACCAAGGACAACGTCTGGTGCTTCCTCAGCTTCCTCGGTGTTGATGTGGTTGACCTTGCCTCGACCGAAGGTCTGGTTGTTCCTCCGCTGCGGTCCTGAGGATTGCTGTCCACCACGTCCAACTCCTGATGCTGCAGTCCTGGTATTGCTGGGCTGATGTGACTGAGCTGGTGCCTGGTTCTGGTTCAGATAAGGGCATCTGGCAACCATGTGACCTGGTTCACGGCAGTGAAAGCATGTTCTTTTCTCATTCTGGGCTGGCTGGGCAACACTGGGGCTGCTTTTCTGCTGACTACCTGCACTCTGGTTGCGGTAAGAGGGAGCTGATTTCTGCTGATTTGATGCTGAGGTACGGTACTGCATGGTCGGTTGGTGCTTGGGCCTCTGAGAAAAGCTGTTCCTTGACCTCTGATTCCTGTCCTGCTGCTTGAACTTCTGCGCATTGAACTTGCGCTTCCTGTCATTCTCAAGGTGAGAACGAGCATCTTCCAGAAGGATAGCACGGTTCATCAGGGTGTTGAAGTCTGGATAGATATGAGTGATCAACTGCATCTTCAAACTGGGACTGAGTCCTTTCCTGAAGCGATCCTGCTTCTTCTTGTCAGTATTGACATCATCAGGTGCATAGCGTGCCAGCTTCATGAACTTCCTGATATACTGGTTCACTGTCATGGCTCCTTGCTTCAGAGAGCGGAACTCATCTGCCTTCATCTCCATGATACCTTCAGGGATGTGGTATCTCCTGAATTCCTCCTGGAATTCATCCCAAGTGATAGCATCAGCATTCTCTGCAGCTTCACAGTAGTTATCCCACCACTCACTAGCTGCTCCAATGAGCTGGTGAGATGCCAGAAGACCTTCTCTCTGTCGGTGGCATTGACAACCTGCAGCTTCTTGGTGATGCCTCTCAGCCAATCATCTGCTGCCAAGGGATCTTCTTCAGCACTCTCAAAGGTCGGTGGCCTGAGTCTCATGAACTCTGACATCTTGTTCTGGGGACCAGCTGTATCTGGGGACCAGCTGTACGGTCTAGAAGTCCTTGGGCAATAACCTCCATCAGACGGGTCTGGTTATCCATCACTGCTACTAGGTTAGTGACAGGTGGTTGAGGTATTCTTCCACCTCGTCCACCACTCGTCCACCACCTCTTCCACCACCTCTTCCACTCTGCCACGGTTCTGGTTTCCTCCACCTCGGCTCTGGTTGTTATCTCCAACCTCATCATGACTTTCCTGCTGATTCTGGCTAGCTTCATCCTCCTGGTGGTCTTGATCATGGTTTCCACCTCTGCCTCCACCTCTACCTCTTCCACGCTGGTTGTTATTTCTGCCTCTGCCACGTCCACGTCCACTGCCCATCATGGCCATCATCCTCTGGCTCCTCATGTGCTGCACGCCTCTGGCGCTGCTGGATTCTAGCGGACCTCTTGGGAGGCATCTGTTGATTGATGGTTGATAAGAAGGGTGAGATTGAGACAAGGTTAAGGTTACGAGCTTTAACGAGAAACACAAGGCAACACTGAAAATAACTAACACACAAACATGAAGATCCAGCATCATTACAACATCACACACAGCATTACATATACATCATAACATAGGTTCGATCACACATACCCAAATCCTTTCATATAGAAGGATTTGACGGTTACAACTAGATACAGGACTCGACAACAAGGTACACTATGATACAACGACACACAACTGCTGGACTACACAAACACACACACTGCTGACTAAACAACTACGGGTACAAGCACTGCTGCCACAAGTGCTGCTGGTATAACTCCATCACTGCTAACTGCTGCTCACAGGTCGAAGCCACGGTCCCTGCGCCACTCCTGGTACAGGTCGAAGGGGTCGCTCCACTGGTAGTGAGCACTGAGCAACTGGTAGTACTCGAAGAGTCCTGAGTCACTGAACATCTGGGGTCCAGGTGCCTGCTGCTGAACTGCTGGAAAGTACTGAGCTGGGGGTGCAACAAACACTGGCTGGTACTGAACTGGTGGTGCAACAAGTGGTGACAGGTACTGAGCCGGTGGCACGACAACTGTGGGGTAGTACTGACCGGTGGTGCAACAGGGGCTGGCTGCTGGCTGGTGGAGCAACAGGTGCTGGCTGGTGCTGAGCTGGTGCTGGCTGGCTGGTACGGAGCTGGTGGATCAACAACTGCTGGCTGGGAGTGAGCTGGCGAGTCAGCAACTGCTGGGTAATCCTCATCCATCGCATCATCGTCTCCTGTGAGATCGACGATCTGGTCTGCCATGGAGTCCTCTGACTCCTCTGACTGGTCGTCCTCAAACATCTGGTAGAACTCAGGTGGTATGTTGTACACAGGAGGCTGGCCATCTGACGAAGAATCTGAGTACTCCGCCCAGTCACTGGCGTACTCCAACTCGAAGAACGGGATGTTCTCCGACGGCTCGTCCTCTGCAGGCCCCTCACCCTGTGAAGGGTCCTCTGGTAGCTCTGGCTCAGGGTCGTCTACTGCCATCTCAGCATCCTCGTCCTCTGTGGGCTCCTCCTCAGTCCTCACTGAGTCCTCCTCGTGTGCTGAGTCGTCGTCGTCCTCTGAGCTGTCAGATTCCATCAGGAAACCGTGTGCCGCCACTGGAGCTGGTGCAACCTCTGTAGGGGCTGGAACTGGGTCAAGTGCCTGGTCTGGTGCTGCCTCTGAGGGAACTGGGGCTGCCTGCTGTGCTACTCCGGACGGTCCTGTACCTCCAACATCCTCACTGTCACTAGAGTCATCCTCTGTGTCTGTAGTGTCGTCATCACCCTCTGACTCTGTAGGTGCTGCGTAGTGTGAGTGGCGGTGCAGTCCCTTGACCCTCGGGAGAAACCTGCGACGGGGTCCTCCGTGGTGCGTGTGGCACCCACGTAACAACTGTCCAACCTCTTGATAAGGTAGGTGGCATCCTCTCTCCAGAGCTTCTTGGTACGCTCTAGGGTAGCCTGGGTCTCTGTGAGCTGAGCCTGAACTGCAGCTAGCTGTGCCTGAGCCTCTGTAAGCTTGTCTGTATCCTCCTCCTCCTGCCAGCGCTCTGCAGTGGTCTCGAGAACAGACTGTGTCTGTGTGAGTCGTGCCTGGGTCTCTGTGAGCTGCTCACTGAGGGCTCTCTCTCTAGTCTCTGCCTCCTCGGCTCTGGTGACACACCTCGACCACTGTCGCTGGTGCTGCTCGTACAGGTCGTCCAAAGCAAGAAGGTACTGGACGGTGGCAACCAAGGCGGGGTTGTCCTCTGTCTGACTCAAACCCTGAAGTGCTCTCCACCTACGACGCCACGCCGGGCGGCAGAAGGTGTAGAGCGGGAAGTAGCGGGACGGCGTGCCACGCACGTCCTGCTCGTGTCGCTCGCAGAAGAGGAGCAGGGCCTTGCGGGCCCCTGCCTGGTAGGCGTCGGTGAGTGAAGCGCCGAAGGTCGTGGCTGTCAGCGGCTCCCAGTCAGGGTGCTCGGGTGACTGGAGGATAGTCACGCGAACCTCGCACCTCTGGGTGCCGTGCTGGACGGAGCGGCGGGTGCGGTACTCTGGACGGTCGGTGTAGCCGAACCTCTGCAGGGTCTCCCAAAGGACAGTGGGAAAGCCTGCGGTGCCGATCTGGTAGCTGAAGGACCACTCGCTGTCTACCAACTGGACCTCCATCTGTTCAACAAAAGTTGAAGATGGGTAAGTACACAACAACGGAACAAAAATTTTATAAAGTAAAGACAGTACAGGAAGTAAATTTTTGTAATATAGTTTATATATATAAAATATCACTCTCTCACACTCGTTCCAACCTAGGGTCCATCCTACAGTCAAGCATGGCTCTGATACCACTCTGTCGTACCCCATTTCTGAAGTACTAGTGCTTACCCGTATCAGTCCCTGGATCAGACGCTGATACGAACACTTACACAGAATGTCATCACAGAGTCATAACTTACATAAATATTACCAAGTCTCATACAAGCCTTCATACATAAAAGGTCTTACAACACTCGGCCAGCGGCCGGCTTATTACAACAAACATCACATCGATGATCTACTACAACAGAACCACTTAAACACAACTACAGCGGAAAACGGAGACGGGACCACTACAGGCAACTCGAGTGCGGACAGAACCCTACTCTTCGTCTTCACCATCCTGGAACTCGTACTCGGGCTCTTCATCTGAATGATTAAAGCAAGGGTGAGTACATAGGTACTCAGCAAGCCCTAACACAAGGGGTAAAAGCATGCAAGGGTATAACCAAGGATAGGCTGAGGTTTAAGCATAGCGGTTAAAGCCATCTTTATGCAAAGGTTGTTTTAAAAGCAAAGCCAGTTGCAACTACAATCAAGATTATTGATATCTTTTAGTGGGGTTGTTTGGCCCTGGGGGAGATGCAATCCATCCCGCCAGTTCCCAAGTTTTAATGCTGGCAGGAAACCAGCGCACGGTTCCACACCGGTGTATTCCAAAAACACGCCAAGGATATAACTCACACCGTTATACTAATCTTGTGTGGCCAAAGCTTTCGCGTCGTCCAATACCGTGGAACACGGCTATCCAGATAGATTTTACACTCTGCAGAGGTTGTACACGATTCCCCACAAGGTATACCAGTCCCTTCCACCGTCGTGGTTAGGAAAGGCATACAGAGGTCCCGTACCTACTTGGTGTCACCACGGCATCCACCCACGGAAAATCATCCGACCAGGGGCTTCATCACATCATATCATATCATATAGAAAGGCCTGAATAATATCCACATGCCGGGCTCGCGTCCCACTGTCGGCGAGTCTTCTCCTGGCTTCCGCTGCAACTCCTGCCTCCGAGTGGATACCGGGTGGACACTATAGTAGGGTGTGGTTCCAACTCTTTCCCATACAAGACTTGTGGCTGTACGAAGGGTGCTAGGCCAGGCGGCACAGGAACCGGTCCTTATACGACCGAAGCAGGCATCTTCAATAGCTATCCTCACAGAGGAGTCGCATCCCAGAGATAGCCCTCCCCACTGAGGACTACCTCGCCTGCTCCCGCCAAAGTATCCCCACTATAGAGTTGCACAAGTCACTAATTACCATCCCACATTATCATATTCACCAACACACCACCAAGCACTCACGCATTTAACACAAAAGCATGTATAGCAAGATTAATTAAGTACTCATGTATAACAGTCCTAAGCAGCATAGCATTCCAACTAATCATTAAATAATTAACGAATGTTGGACCTTAAGTTAACAATGGAAGCAGGGTAATCAATAACAAGGCATGGCAATCAATAAGTACTTAGGACATACTAAGCATTAAACATCATGCATTTATTTATAAACGGGCTCTAAGTAGGTAATTTATAAACATAGGATCAATCATGATCAAAGGAGGGTTAGGACTTGCCTTCACCAAAGTCTTCTTCTTCTAAGTCCTCGTAATCCGGATCCTCAGCTTCTTCCTCGTAAGCTTGATTATCTAGCGATTAAAAGTAAATAACGACAAATAAATCTACCGCTCAAGCAATTAATTAAACAAGCATTAAACCAAATAAGATCCAAATAACATCAATGAAGAAGTTTCTGGTAGCATTGGATAGATCATGAATTTAGATGAATTTTGGCGAAAGAATCGCCAAAATCGGAGTTAGAATGAAAAGGATATAGATTTTAGAAGTTGGTGGATTAATTAATTAGAACTAAGCTTGATTAATTAAGTATGGGCAAAACTTAATTAATCTGAGGTGATTGAGTATTGGAAGATGATTAGAAAGTATTCTAGTATTTTTGGAGAATTTATGGGATTTTTCTGATATTAGAAAAGTGCTCGAAAAAGATTTGTGTACGTTTGCTGTGTGGCGCTAGCAATTTTGGTGCGTGTGTGGCTGACAGATGGGCCCGTGGGGCGGTGCACTGTCGATACTGTTTCTGTGGACTCGGTCCACGTGCGCCGTGGACCGGGGATTCGGGTTTGGTCCATGGTGGACCGGGTGCCACCACTGGCGGGGCGACCCGGTCGCGCGGACCCACGCGCCGACGTGGCGAGCCACGTCGGACAGCGCGGCGGCGCGGTCAAACCGCCGGAGAGGGGCGCGCGCGGCGGCGCGCGCCGGAAAACTCGCCGGCGGCGGCTACAGACGGCGGGACGCGACGAGGAAGGCACCTACGTGCTCTACGCGGCGAGGCGAAGCTAGAGGTGCTACATGTCGTCGTCGGCGGTGAGCAGGGCGGCGGCGCGCGCTCGCCGGAGATGGGCGGCGCGGAGGTGCGCGAGGGGAACGGCGCGGGAGTGGAGTTCCCGAGTGTGTGCTCACGTGCGGTGCGCGGGAGTGCACTGAGTGTGGCGCGCACCTCGGTTAGGCCGGGCGCGGCCGGAGAGCACGCCGGCGACGAGGTCGCGGCGGCGGCGGGAGAGGAGCTCGGTGCAGAGCTGGGGGCGCTAGGGCGCGAGAAGAGAAGAGGAAAGCGGCACGAGGAGAGAGAGAAAGTGGCGGAGCTCACTGTGGGGTCGACGTGGCCAGAGAGGGAGCGAGGGTCGACGTCGACGTGAGCGGCCGCCGGAACCCTAGCCCGCCGTGATCTCCATGCCCGCGCCTTGCTGCAAAACGAGAGGCGAGGAGGATTAGCCGGAGCTCGGCGATGCTAGAAGGAAAGAAGAAAGAGCGCGAAGGCCACTGATTGTTCGCCGGAATCTCGATGGAGGTCGCCGGAGGAGAGGGCGATGGTGGCTGATGGGGAAAGTGGAATTGGTGGCGCTCGGATGCGATTTGGGAGTGGATGAGCTCGTGCGAGAGAGGAGGGAGACGGCGCGCAGCTCGGCGGCTATTTAAAGGCGGCCGGGGAGTAGCCGTTGGGCGGAGGGGTTGGCGGCGGTCAAGGCGCCGTCGCCGAATTCAAGGACGACGCGACGGCGCGCCAGGGGAAGGACGGCGCCCACGCGCGAGATGACGAGGGCGCGGAACGGCTGCATGTGACGGATGCGACGAGGCGGGAGAGAGCTGAGCGCGGCTGACGTCGAGGCATGGCGGCTCGCGGGTTCCGAGGGCGGTTGGTGGTCGTCGGCGTGGGCGCCGCTGCGGAGTTGCCGACGTGACTGAGAGATGAGACGAGCGAAGATGGCGCTGGAGCGTCCACGTGCGGCGACGGAACGAGGCGGCGCGGCGACATGGCGGCATGGGCGGCGCTGGCGCGTCCGTCAGGAGGAGGGTGACGACGGCGGGGCCGCACGTCAGCGCAGAGCGAGGGAGGCGGGCCGAGCAGCTGGGCCGGAGTGGAGAGGGAGAAGCTGGGCCGGCAAGGAAAAAGAAAGGAAGGCGGCCCGGTTAAGAAAGAAATGTTTAAAACATTTCCGGATTTAGAAGGAATACAAATTTGAATGCAATTCAAATTTGAAAAAGGATCAAAACCAAATGAACACATAAATAAAACAATAAAACTCAAATATGCTTATGGTGGAGTTTGATGCATCATTTAAAATTCAAAAATTCAAATTTGGCATGGATTTGACATCTAGTTTGATTGAATTTGTTGGAATTCGAAAAAGTTCAAATTTTTAGTGATTTTTATAATGTGGCAAAACACAGGGTGTTACAAACCTACCCCACTTAAAGGGAATCTCGTCCTCGAGATTCAGGCTTTCCTCGAACAGGTAGGGAAACTCCTTCTTGAGATCATCCTCGCGTTCCCATGTAGCCTCTGCTTCTGTGTGGTTACTCCATTGCACTCGGCAAAACCGTATGGCATTCCTTCTTGTTAGCCGAGTAGCAACATCCAAGATCCTGATTGGCCTCTCTTGATATCGGAGATCCGGTTGAAGATCCATCACTTCCGGTGGTACTATCTCCTCTGGGACTCTCAGACATTTCTTCAACTGCGAGAACATGGAAGACATTGTGGATGTCTGACATTTCCTCAGGTAGTTCAAGGCGGTATGCCACTGCTCCTATCTTCTCGAGTACCTTGAAGGGTCCGATATATCTTGGTGCTAACTTTCCTCGGACTCTGAACCTTCGAGTACCTCGTATCGGTGATACCTTGAGGTACACATAATCTCCAGCTTCGAAACTCAGATCTCTGCGTCTGGTATCTGCATAGCTTTTCTGTCTGCTCTGGGCAACTTTCAGATTCTCTCTGATCAAAGCCACTTTCTCCTCAGCATCTCTGATGACTGCTGGTCCAAAGAAAGATCGTTCTCCAACTTCTGACCACATGAGAGGTGTTCTGCACTTTCTGCCATAAAGAGCTTCAAAGGGTGACATCTGCAGACTGGCCTGGTAACTGTTGTTGTAGGAGAACTCTGCGAAAGATAAACTTTTCTCCCAATCTTTCCCATAGGCTAAGACACATGCTCTCAACATATCCTCTAGTATTTGATTGACTCTTTCAGTCTGTCCATCTGTCTGGGGGTGATAAGCGGAGCTGTAGTCCAACTTTGTTTTCAGTAGCTTGTGCAGACTTTTCCAGAATTTCGAGGTGAACTGGGCACCTCGATCTGACACTATCCTGCTCGGGACTCCATGCAACTTGAGAACATTATCTATGTACAGCTGGGCATAGTTGTCCCCTCGGTAGGTTGTCTTCACTGCTATGAAGTGTGCGACCTTTGTCAGACGGTCTACTATGACCCATATTGAATCATTTCCTTTCTGGGTACGAGGTAGCCCCACAATGAAATCCATACTGATCTCATCCCATTTCCATACTGGAACATGTAGCGGCTGTAACAGTCCTGCAGGTCTTTTGTGTTCTGCCTTGACTCTGCTGCAGATATCACATCGGGCAACGAACTCTGCTATGTCCCTTTTCATTCCTGTCCACCAGTACTTCTGTTTCAGGTCCAAGTACATCTTGGTACATCCTGGATGAATGGAGTATGCTGAATTATGGGCTTCATCCATGATGAGCTGCTGATAACCTCCATTCTTAGGTACACATATTCGATCCTTGTACCATAAGGTGCCTTGATCATCTACTCTGAAACCTGGTGCTTTATCCACTCCTGTTTTCTCTTTTAACTCTTGTATTTCCTCATCTTCTTTTTGAGCTGCTCGAATCTGACCTTCCAGAGTTGGTTCAACATGCAAGGTGTTTAACTGGCTTGCATCTGTGAAGTGTAGATTCAACTGCTCGAACTCTGCCAGTAACTCAGGTCTTCGCCTGTTCAACTTGATGCTGTTGCAATGAGCCTTCCGGCTTAGTGCATCTGCCACTACATTGGCCTTTCCAGGGTGATACTGTATGTCCAGGTTGTAGTCCTTGATTAATTCCAACCATCTTCTCTGCCTGAGATTCAGATCTGACTGTGTGAAGATGTACTTCAAGCTTTTATGATCTGTGTAAATTTCACACTTATTTCCAATAAGATAGTGCCTCCAAATCTTCAAAGCATGCACAACTGCTGCTAATTCCAGATCATGGGTTGGATAATTCTGCTCGTGAGTCTTCAACTGTCTTGAAGCATAAGCTACCACTCTTCCATCTTGCATCAGGACACATCCTAATCCTTGTCGAGATGCGTCGCAGTATACGACAAAATCTCGATGGATATCCGGTAGGATTAGCACTGGGGCTGTGGTTAACCTTCTTTTCAACTCTTGAAAACTCTTTTCACAAGCTTCTGTCCACTTGAACTCCTTTCCTTTCTGTGTCAGGGCGGTCATTGGTCTGGCTAGCTTGGAGAATCCCTCTATGAATCTGCGGTAGTAACCTGCCAATCCAAGGAAACTTCTGATTTCTGTCACATTGGTTGGTTGCTTCCAGTTAGTAACTGCTTCAACCTTGGCTGGGTCTACTGCCACACACCTTCTTCTGTCAGGATATGACCAAGGAAGGCAACTTCTCTCAACCAAAATCACACTTACTGAACTTGCATAGAGCTCATGTGCTCTCAGCTTCTCAAGTACAATCCTCAGATGCTGCTCATGCTCTTCAGCACTCTTGGAGTAAATCAGGATGTCGTCAATGAAGACCACGACAAACCGATCTAACTCTTCCATAAAGACCTTGTTCATCAGATTCATGAAGTATGCCGGTGCATTGGTAAGTCCAAAGGGCATCACTGTGAACTCATACTGACCATATCTGGTGACGAAGGCTGTCTTGAGTATATCTCCTTCTCGAATCTTCAGCTGATAGTAACCAGATCTTAAGTCGATCTTGGAGAAGAACTTGGCTCCCTTCAACTGATCAAACAAATCATCGATCCTGGGCAGTGGGTACTTGTTCTTGATAGTGACTTCGTTGAGTGAACGGTAGTCAATGCACATTCTGAGACTGCCATCTTTCTTCTTGACAAACAGAACAGGTGATCCCCAAGGAGAAGAGCTGGTCTGATGAAACCTTTCTCTTGTAACTCTGCTATCTGCAACTTCAACTCTGCTAGCTCATTTGCTGCCATCCGATAGGGTCTCTTAGCTATTGGAGAGGTTCCAGGGAGAAGCTCAATGATGAACTCAATATCTCGGTCTGGTGGCATTCCTGGTAGCTCATCCGGGAAGACATCTGGGTACTCACAGACAACTGGTACTTCCTCCAAGGTTTGGCCTCTATACTGCATACCATGGGTGTGATTATTGCTCTTCTTGGCTCACATTCTACTTTGATTCCCTGATGGTTCACTAAGGATACTCTTCGGGTATCACAGGCTATATTGCCTTGATGCTTGCTCAACCAATCCATTCCAAGGATAACATCTATTCCTGCAGACTTGAGCACTACTAGGTCTGCTAGGAACACTACCCCACTTAAAAGAATCTTAACCCGGGACATCCCAACAAACACTTAATTTCTGCCCCAGGGGATTTTGTTATGAGGGGTTGTTTGAGCAAAACAGTTGGAAAACCATGTGCAGCAACAAAACTCGAAGATATGAACGAATGCGAAGCTCCTGAATCAAAACAACTGTTGCAAGAGTGGAGTTGACAAGGTACTCACCAAGGACAACGTCTGGTGCTTCCTCAGCTTCCTCGGTGTTGATGTGGTTGACCTTGCCTCGACCGAAGGTCTGGTTGTTCCTCCGCTGCGGTCCTGAGGATTGCTGTCCACCACGTCCAACTCCTGATGCTGCAGTCCTGGTATTGCTGGGCTGATGTGACTGAGCTGGTGCCTGGTTCTGGTTCAGATAAGGGCATCTGGCAACCATGTGACCTGGTTCACGGCAGTGAAAGCATGTTCTTTTCTCATTCTGGGCTGGCTGGGCAACACTGGGGCTGCTTTTCTGCTGACTACCTGCACTCTGGTTGCGGTAAGAGGGAGCTGATTTCTGCTGATTTGATGCTGAGGTACGGTACTGCATGGTCGGTTGGTGCTTGGGCCTCTGAGAAAAGCTGTTCCTTGACCTCTGATTCCTGTCCTGCTGCTTGAACTTCTGCGCATTGAACTTGCGCTTCCTGTCATTCTCAAGGTGAGAACGAGCATCTTCCAGAAGTAGCACGGTTCATCAGGGTGTTGAAGTCTGGATAGATATGAGTGATCAACAACTGCATCTTCAAACTGGGACTGAGTCCTTTCCTGAAGCGATCCTGCTTCTTCTTGTCAGTATTGACATCATCAGGTGCATAGCGTGCCAGCTTCATGAACTTCCTGATATACTGGTTCACTGTCATGGCTCCTTGCTTCAGAGAGCGGAACTCATCTGCCTTCATCTCCATGATACCTTCAGGGATGTGGTATCTCCTGAATTCCTCCTGGAATTCATCCCAAGTGATAGCATCAGCATTCTCTGCGGCTTCACAGTAGTTATCCCACCACTCACTTGCTGCTCCAATGAGCTGGTGAGATGCCAGTAGAACCTTCTCTCTGTCGGTGGCATTGACAACCTGCAGCTTCTTGGTGATGCCTCTCAGCCAATCATCTGCTGCCAAGGGATCTTCTTCAGCACTCTCAAAGGTCGGTGGCCTGAGTCTCATGAACTCTGACATCTTGTTCTGGGGACCAGCTGTACGGTCTAGAAGTCCTTGGGCAATAACCTCCATCAGACGGGTCTGGTTATCCATCACTGCCACTAGGTTAGTGACAGGTGGTTGAGGTATTCTTCCACCTCGTCCACCACCTCGTCCACCACCTCTTCCACCACCTCTTCCACCTCTGCCACGGTTCTGATTTCCTCCACCTCGGCTCTGGTTGTTATCTTCAACCTCATCATGACTTTCCTGCTGATTCTGGCTAGCTTCATCCTCCTGGTGGTCTTGATCATGGTTTCCACCTCTGCCTCCACCTCTACCTCTTCCACGCTGGTTGTTATTTCTGCCTCTGCCACGTCCACGTCCACTGTCCGCATCATGGCCATCATCTTCTTGCTCCTCACGGGCTGCACGCCTTTGGCGCTGTTGGATTCTAGCGGACCTCTTGGGAGGCATCTGTTGATAGATGGTTGATAAGAAGGGTGAGATTGAGACAAGGTTAAGGTTACGAGCTTTAACGAGGAAACAAGGCAACACTGAAAATAACTAACACACAAACATGAAGATCCAGCATCATTACAACATCACAGCATTACATATACATCATAACATAGGTTCGATCACACATACCCAAATCCTTTCATATAGAAGGATTTGACGGTTACAACTAGATACAGGACTCGACAACAAGGTACACTATGATACAACGACACACAACTGCTGGACTACACAAAACACACACTGCTGACTAAACAAACTACGGGTACAAGCACTGCTGCCACAAGTGCTGCTGGTAGCTAACTCCATCACTGCTAACTGCTGCTCACAGGTCGAAGCCACGGTCCCTGCGCCACTCCTGGTACAGGTCGAAGGGGTCGCTCCACTGGTAGTGAGCACTGAGCAACTGGTAGTACTCGAGGAGTCCTGAGTCACTGAACATCTGGGGTCCAGGTGCCTGCTGCTGAACTGCTGGAAAGTACTGAGCTGGGGGTGCAACAAACACTGGCTGGTACTGAACTGGTGGTGCAACAAGTGGTGACAGGTACTGAGCCGGTGGCACGACAACTGTGGGGTAGTACTGAGCGGTGGTGCAACAGGCTGGCTGGTACTGAGCTGGTGGAGCAACAGTGCTGGCTGGTGCTGAGCTGGTGCGGGCTGGTACGGAGCTGGTGATCAACACTGCTGGCTGGGAGTGAGCTGGCGAGTCAGCAACTGCTGGGTAATCCTCATCCATCGCACCATCGTCTCCTGTGAGATCGACGATCTGTCTGCCATGGAGTCCTCTGACTCCTCTGACTGGTCGTCCTCAAACATCTGGTAGAACTCAGGTGGTATGTTGTACACAGGAGGCTGGCCATCTGACGAAGAATCTGAGTACTCTGCCCAGTCACTGGCGTACTCCAACTCGAAGAACGGGATGTTCTCCGACGGCTCGTCCTCTGCAGGCCCCTCACCTGTGAAGGGTCCTCTGGTAGCTCTGGCTCAGGGTCGTCTACTGCCATCTCAGCATCCTCGTCCTCTGTGGGCTCCTCCTCAGTCCTCACTGAGTCCTCCTCGTGTGCTGAGTCGTCGTCGTCCTCTGAGCTGTCAGACTCCATCAGGAAACCGTGTGCTGCCACTGGAGCTGGTGCAACCTCTGTAGGGGCTGGAACTGGAAGAAACAGTGCCTGGTCTGGTGCTGCCTCTGAGGGAACTGGGGCTGCCTGCTGTGCTACTCCAGACGGTCCTGTACCTCCAACATCCTCACTGTCACTAGAGTCATCCTCTGTGTCTGTAGTGTCGTCATCACCCTCTGACTCTGTAGGTGCTGCGTAGTGTGAGTGGCGGTGCAATCCCTTGACCCTCGGGAGAAACCTGCGACGGGGTCCTCCGTGGTGCGTGTGACACCCCACGTAACAACTGTCCAACCTCTTGATAAGGTAGGTGGCGTCCTCTCTCCAGAGCTTCTTGGTACGCTCTAGGGTAGCCTGGGTCTCTGTGAGCTGCCTGAACTGCAGCTAGCTGTGCCTGAGCCTCTGTAAGCTTGTCTGATCCTCCTGCCAGTGCTCTGCAGTGGTCTCGAGAACAGACTGTGTCTGTGCAAGCCGTGTCTCTGCCTCCTCGGCTCTGGTGACACACCTCGCCCACTGTCGCTGGTGCTGCTCGTAGAGGTCGTCCAAAGCAAGAAGGTACTGGACGGTGGCAACCAAGGCGGGTTGTCCTCTGTCTGACTCAAACCCTGAAGTGCTCTCCACCTACGACGCCACGCCGGGCGGCAGAAGGTGTAGAGCGGGAAGTAGCGGACGGCGTGCCACGCACGTCCTGCTCGTGTCGCTCGCAGAAGAGGAGCAGGGCCTTGCGGGCCCCTGCCTGGTAGGCGTCGGTGGTGAAGCGCCGAAGGTCGTGGCTGTCAGCGGCTCCCAGTCAGGGTGCTCAGGTGACTGGAGGATAGTCAACGTGAACCTCGCACCTCTGGGTGCCGTGCTGGACGGAGC
>JAAXCT010003070.1:0-46338 GCA_012490785.1 Eragrostis nindensis | reverse complement strand
AAACTAAAGAGAGATTAAAATTACAGAGTGCGCTGAGCAATGCGTGGAGTTGACCATTGGGTAGCCGGTTGCCACATGCAGGTGGTGTAGGATCTAGGTTACCGACTAGGGCGGGGTGAATAGGCGGTTGGTTTTTGAACTTATTGCAAGATGATCAAATGTAAATGCGGAATTTTAAGACAGTCGATCAATAAGCTGTATGAAAGAGCGAACTCTATGTCAATTCTATCTAGAGGTTTGCAATCCTAAGGTGACAAGCGACAATTCAATTTCTACAAATGTAAGTTGCTTAAAATTAAGTAAATAAACAATAGACACACAAATTTTTATCCCGTTGTCTCGATGACTTGACGGTCACCCCTAATCCACACCGAGATAGATTCATGCCTTTGGCCGTTCCTCTATCAAGTATGCAATTCTCCAACGAGAAGAGGCTCACAAAGGGCAAATTGATCTTGAGCCGATCCAATTCCTTAAACCTCTCCAAACCATGATTCCACTAGAGTTGCAACTTTACCGCGGTGAGGCATGCATAAGATCTCTCACAAGATGAACTGGACACCTTCGCTATCCGGCTTCGGCTCCATCTTCCCGTCTAGGAGGCGGCAACCTCCAAGAGTAACAAGTGGATGATTTTCACTTGATGCCAATCAAGTGCCAAGAAGCTGAAGAATGCAAATCACACTTGGATGCTTTCTAATCTCTCAAATTATCACAAAGATGCACAAGAGAGGTGGAGGCTTGCAAGGACTCTAGCCTCTAGGATGTTCAATTTAGATGCTCAAGATACCCATATGCTAGGCCAACAACGCAACAGGATCATGGATGTGCTGCGCCACAAATAGCCTACACAAAAAACAACTCATGGAAACCGACGGCTGTTGCAACGACTTCCTGCACAGCCTGATCTTCACATCACAAGCCTCTCGGGCGACCAAATTCTCGATAACACCCTCACGCTCATCATTGCCGGTATATATATGTATACCTAGTACTGGATGGAAATTCTCGCCAGATTGCCTGATTGCCTGGCTATGTAGTTTTCAGCAGTCCAATCCTCTTTGTTTCTCTGCTGCTTTCTTTATTTCAGGCCACAGGTTATTACCACAGCCACTGCAAAATTACATGGATGCTCAAGTACCTGGCCGACAAACAGACTTGCAGGAAACCTAAAGAGTCAGTCAGTCCCCTGATCAGCTCAACCCCAGCATCGATCTCCATTAATTAATTAGTTGTGCTTCTCAATTCCGTCCTAATGTTGATTTCTCAACACAATTAACGCAGTCGGTTCAGCTGGAGCAAGGTAATTAATCACCACGATTCGCCTCTTACGCTTCAGCAACTCAACGACATGGACTTCGCAAACAAGGTACGCACGCCACGGTACATCTCATACTTAGTTCTTATTATTATTTTAATTAGGTGGTGAAAGAATCATTAAGAGCGTGTACTTCTTAGCTAACTCTTAGAATTTTTTATTAAAGAAAAGAAGAGAGAGAAGGCTGCTATTTTTCTTCAAGAAACAGTCTCTAACATTTATTGAGGCACTGACATGCGGGGTCAGTCATTACTTTAGAGTTGATATGACCTCTTATGTTTCGTCGGTTACGTCTCCGCCTGTTGTCAAGCACCTTTCCAATGGAGAAAGAAGGACGCAGAGCCAGCCCAGTGATTATGGTAAGTCGCTACCCCTCGCTCTACCTAATCCACTGCCGGACTTGCTTAGTACTCAGAGTATGGGATATGCGGTCTCCACTGATGATTAGAAGTGAGGGAGAGCAATTGATGAGGCATAAACTGATCAAAGCCTTGAGCAGCCTTAAGCAGAATGAGATAGCTCTGGAGTCTCCCTCCTTGCTGCAAAACAAATCATCCAAGAAGGAATCAATGATTCTGAGTCCGGAGGGCAACCAACACTGCAAACAAAAATCAAAGCTAAAAGTTGATTCTCAGAAGCCTGTCTACAGATTGGTCCGAGATATGCTGACAAAGAAGTGGATCTTTGTCAAGGAGGTTCAACAGTTGGGCGATTGGACCTTACAGCGATTCTTGCGTGCTTGCAAGAAGCCTAAGAATATGAGCAGATTTGAGACAATCAGAAATCGAACCGAGAGGGTTATGCTCATGAAGGCAATCAGGAAGCTAACATAAGCACAAACACAAGCACCAGAGAAGAGGAAGAAACAAAAGGGAGCTTAATCAGTTGTTGTTTGCTGAAAAGATCGAAAGTTCAGAATAAAGTAAGGCCTCAGTAGTCGTTGTCTGCTTCACCGAGTCTCGATCTTATCAGCTGGCCTGAGTGAGCTCTGTTTCTTTTACCTGGACTGGGTGATGACCATGGTCTGGGCCTAGCATTTCTGCTGGGTTAGTATCTGTAATCTTAGGATGTAACTCTATATTTTCTTCCTTAATGAATGGCAGTGCTCCTGCCTATTTTCTAAAAAAAAAAACTCTTATGTTGCCTCTTAGATGACGTGGAGAGTCAAATACTGCCTCTACCTTTGGGGACGCTCTAAGGATGACCACTGTAGTTTCCTGGTTTCCAAGAGGCACTCCAGGACTGCCAGGTGGGCAGGCAAAGTCTATATCCTGTTGTGTGCTTTCCCTTCTTCTACTCCTTCCGTTCAGAATTATATGACGTTTTGACTCCGGACACGGAGATTAAGAACAGGGGCGGATCCAGCGGGGGGGGGGGGGGGGGGGGGGGGGGGGGGGGGGGGGGGGGGGGGGGGGGGGGGGGGGGGGCGGCAACACGCTAGAGCCCCCCCAAGCCCTCCCTAAAATTTCTGAACCAAAAGAGCTTAGAGCAATGAAGTTTGCAAGGAAGAAGAAGGAAAATGGGAGGAGGAAGAGGGAGGAAGAAGAAAAGCATGGAAGCTCAGCCCCCATAATGTTTTGTGCTGCGTCCGCCACTGATTAAGAAGAAATGAAAAAGATGGGTGCACAGAAAACAATGAGGAGAGAGATAGAGATAGAGGTGTATGGGGAAGAGAGAAAGATGCATTGGGAAGCGAGGGTGTCTTATAATTTGAGAAAAGTTGATGAAACTAAAGTGTTTCATAATTTAGAACGGAGGGAGTACCTTTTTTTTCCCCTTTTGTCTCATGTTTTCTTGCTTTCTGCTTTCTGATGATCACATAATAAGTTTTGTATAATTAACAGACCCACGAACTCTACGATTTTCGACAGGGATTCATATCAAGAAGTGCTGGATTGTAAATGTTGATGCCAGGTCCCTACCCTACGATCCAACCATTAATGACAATTAATCCAACTATGTTTCGTCCTTCAAGATTCGATGTAAATCTGTCACAAAACTTAATCGCTTTTACTTCTAGATATACATCCTTTTCGTTAGAGTAGAGTCATATCAAGCAAAAAAAGTAAAGAAAAAGAAATGACCTTTTCCTTTTAGTAAATGATTTGATTAGCTGTGTGTATCTTTTTCATTTGATCCAACAACTACAAGTAGTGTTGATTCGAAAAAAAAAACTAACTACACGTGTTAGATAGCACAGGAGGAAACAAAGGCCAACAGCTTCTTGGCGTTTGGAGCAGGGGGAAGAACGTGCGTGGGGATGAAACCTCGCCAAGATGATGATGCTCATTTTCTTTCCTGCACCGGCTGGTGACGACTTTCAGATGGGAGATGGTCGAGGACGACCCAAGGCTGGAGAAGTGGGCCATGTTTCCAAGGTTTGACCCACTTCACCTTACGCCAATATAATCAATCCCTGTGTTCGTATGGGGTACATTCAGTTCAATTGAATTCATGATCTGCAAGGAGCTGAGATGTGATGAGTGTAAGCATACCTGTGTAAAAGGAAATTCAAGTACTCAAAGCTGCGATTCACTGAGGACTTTGAGGAAAAGGGATGCAAGACTTTATAAATATGATTCTATTGTGTAGATTTACGTGTAATGTAGTCTTGTACCTTGATTTATGTTCTTTTTGTTATTTTGAAGTGGTACCATCATACCGTCTGGTGCATTTGTAAACACTGTAAAAAAAAAGTCATTGATTCTATAGTACTTTTTTTGTATAAAAAATGTCCATAATTTGCAGTGACCTAATCAGTAGGCTCACTCTAGAAATCTTTGAATGGAATTCACAATAAACAAACAAATCAAGCTGCCAAGTATGGCTACTATTAATTTGTGAACTTTATAGTAGATAGATAGAGTGGTACTTTTTTCTGGTTACTATTAATTTGTGAACTTTATTTTGAAGTGGTACCATCATACCGTCTGGTGCCTCGCAAAGAAAAAAAAAAATCATACCGTCTGGTGCATTTGTAAGAACTGTAAAAAATTCCTTGATTTTATAGTAGATAGAGTGATACTTTTTTGCATAAAAAATGTCCATAACTCTAGAATCTTTGAATGGAAAAAATTCAAAATAAATCAAGCAGAAGGCCGAGCTGGGCCGGCGGTCTGTATGGGCCAAAAAAAAAGAGGCCTGGAGGACTATATGTTCTTGTTGGGTTGCCGTTACGACGACATCATTATCCACAAATCTATTCTATCCATCCGCAGTTGCAGAGCCATGGCGACCACCGCGCTGCTGAGCTCCTCCTTCTCCATGCCCGCCGCCCGCAGGAGCAGCGCCGCCTCCCTCGGGTTCGCCACCTCGCAGCTCGCCGGCCTCAGCCTCGGCCTCTCCGTCTCCGTCTCCGCCGCGGGGCCCCTCCTCCCCAAGCACCAGCACCAGCTCCAGCCCATCGTCGCGCGTACGTCTTTCTTTCGTGCCTTCACTCTGACTCAACTGGATTGACTAGATTAACTAGTACCCGTTCAACTCATTACTCACCTCACTAGTTGTACTAGTATACTCCTGATCAGTGCAGTAATTTTCGCAAATCCCAAACACAGCTCAAATCGTGCACATTATTAGTGGCAATCTGAAAGTTAATTGATTCGCCTGAATTGTATGGTCTGAATGTTGATAAGTAGTACTAATTGCATACGTATGCATCCTGGCGCACAAGGCACGAATCATCTTGTATGTTGCTGCTGCTGAATGAATGAATAACTGCGCGTGCGTGCAGGCCGGATTTGCCCCTTCACCGACAAGAAGACGAACCGCGCCAATAAGGTGTCCTTCTCCAACCACAAGACCAAGAAGCAGCAGTTCGTGAACCTGCAGTACAAGAAGCTGTGGTGGGAGGCCGGCAAGCGCTTCGTCAAGCTGCGCCTCTCCACCAAGGCCCTCAAGACCATCGAGAAGCACGGCCTCGACGCCGTCGCGCGCAAGGCCGGCATCGACCTCAACAAGAAATGAACAAGAACAATAGACTTCTTCCTTGATGCTCGCATTTCATTTCCTCTCCTCCTGCGTTTCAGATAATGTATCTCTCTCTTTTTTTTTTTTTGGGTTGCCTCGATATAATGTATCTTTTTCCCCCAATCCTCTCGACTTGTTATCGGTTTCATTATACCAAGTGTGATCGACCAGGCAATTAGAATTGGACTTAAATGGAATGTATGAATCAGGAATTTTCGTTCTTGTTTTTCCCTTTTCAAACGAGAAAGAGAGCTTAAATGGAGTGGTTGGCTAGCATAGTGAGGAAAGAAAACGGCGAACAGTGCAAGAAACGTTGGGACCACAGTATGTGCAGAATTTTGCTTTTCTTGCAGCGGAGGGCACAAGAGGAGGAGTGCTGGTTGCCACCCATGCTGACCATTACATAATTAAAGGGGTGCACATTAGCAACCATTCAGTAACAGTGCTAGTTGAAGCCACAACATCCCCAACAGAATGGTCCCTCACCGGAGTGTATGGACCTCAAGAGGACAATGAAAAGTTAGAGTTCCTCCAGGAAATCAAACAACTACAGCCACTAGTAAACGACAAATGGCTAGTCATTGGAGACTTCAACATGATCTTGCACGAGCAGGATAAAAGCACAGAGCACCTGAATAGAAGAATTATGGGGGCCTTCAGAAAAGCAGTCAATGATTTAAATATGAAAGAATTGCAGCTGCAAGGGAGAAAATACACATGGACTAATGACAGCACTCTCACGAGGATTGACAGGGCATTTTGTACCCCGGAATGGGAACTCATGCTGCCTGAATGTATGTTGATGGCAATCTCCTCCATGGTTTCTGACCATAGCCCACTGCTGCTCCTAGGAGAAGTGGAGGGACGAACATACAAAGGCTTTCGTTTTGAATCATTCTGGCCAAAAATAGAAGGGTACCAGGATACAATACAACAAGCATGGAGCCAGCCAACAAATGAGGTGAATTCGTTCCTAAATCTGCACATAAAGATGGAAAGAACAGGCAAAGCTCTGAAAAAATGGGCAAGAAGCAAGATCGGCAACAACAGGCTGCTACTCCAAGCCGCAAAAATCATCATTGGAATATATGACGTGGTGCAAGAATTCAGACAATTAAGCCCTGATCAACTAACGCTTAAAAGAGAGCTCAAGCACAAGGTTCTTGGCCTGTCGGCGATAGAGAAACTGAGGGCTAGACAGCAGTCAAGGCTCACAAGCATAAAAGCTGGAGAGGCACACTCGAAGCTCTTCTATCTCAGGATAAATGGAAGGAAAAGGAAAAACTTCATTCAGTCGCTAAACACAACGGCAGGCCAGGTGCACACCCATTCCCAAAAAGAAGAAGCGATATATAATCACTTCAATAATCTGCTTGGAGGACAGGAAGGAAGACAAGTCACGTTTGACTGGGACAAAATTGGGCTCCAAAGGTATGACCTCGATCACCTGCATTTGCCTTTTACAGAAGAGGAAATACATGGTGTTGTGAAGGACCTCCCAAAAGAAAAGGCACCAGGGCCGGATGGATTCATTGGAATTTTTTACAAATCAGCATGGGACACAATAAAAGAAGACATAATTCAGGCGGTGAACTTCTTCTTCAACCATCACAGATACCAATTGAATCTTCTGAACTCAGGCTTGGTGGTCCTCATACCAAAACATGAAGGAGCAAACAAAATATCAGATTACAGACCAATAAGCTTGACGCATAGCATTGCTAAGCTTATATCCAAGCTGCTGGCAAATAGACTTGCACTAAGTCTGGACAGTTTGATAGCAAGAAGCCAGAGTGCCTTCATCAAAAGGAGAAGCATTTTAGATAATTTCCTGTACACCCAGAACCTGATCAGAGAGCTGCACAAGACTAAGCTGCCGACCCTCTTTCTGAAATTAGACATATCAAAGGCATTTGATACTGTAAAATGGGACTACCTCCTAGAGGTTTTGCAGCAAATGGGGTTCAGCAGGAAGTGGAGAGAATGGATCTCGGCTTTGTTGTCATCAGCAAATTCGTCAGTGCTACTAAATGGCATTAGAGGAAAAAGTTTCAGGCATAGAAGTGGGCTTAGACAGGGAGACCCCCTCCCTCCCATGCTATTCATCCTTGCAATGGAACCATTGCAAAGATTGCTAGCATTAGCAACCGAGGAGGGACTGTTGAAGCCAATAAATAATAGAGCGGCAAAGTTAAGAATCAGCATGTATGCGGATGATGCAGCGATATTTGCAAACCCAAATAAGGAGGAAGTACATGCAGTACAGGAAATTTTGAGAATTTTTGGGGAGGTTTCAGGCCTGAAGATCAACCTAAGTAAATGTGCAGCATACCCAATCCGGTGTGAGGAAATTGACATGGAAGAAATGATGCAGCCGTTTCCATGCGAAATTAAGAGTTTTCCATGCAAGTACCTGGGCTTACCACTCAGCATTGCAAAACTAAGGAAAGGTGATGTACAACCATTGGTGGATAGGGTGGCTGCAAAACTGCCGGCATGGAAGGGAAAATTCCTAAACAAAGATGGAAGGCTCAGGCTTATTAAATCTGTACTGTCCTCGGTTCCGATATACCATATGACAGTTTTCCCTCTGAAGAAATGGGCAGTCAAAAGTCTAAACAGAATAAAAAGGAATTTTCTATGGAGAGGGTACGAGAACGCCAATGGCGGGCATTGCCTAGTGAACTGGAACAGAGCAGCGAGGCCCAAGCCGCTAGGAGGACTTGGCATTCATAACATGGAATTCTTTGGAAGAGCACTAAGGCTCAGATGGTTGTGGTACGAGTGGACTGACCAAGAAAGGCCTTGGGTCGGCACACAGCCGCCATGCGATGCAGTAGACCGCCAGTTATTTAGGACCAGCACAACAGTAACTGTCGGAAACGGGCGCACAGCCAAGTTTTGGCAAGCAAGCTGGGTAAATGGTCAGGCCCCAATGGACATTGCCCCAGACCTATACAAGCTTGCTTACAGAAAGAACAGGACTGTCCAGCAGGAGCTACAGAATCACCAATGGGCAAGAGGGCTACTCCGCCGAATGGATAACCTTGATCAGATGGCTCAGTTCTTTATGCTATGGAGCTTGGTGGAACAAATACAGCTAAATGACCAGCCGGATCAAATTAAATGGAACTGGACTGCGCACGGGCAGTATACAGCAAAATCAGCTTACCTGGCGCAATTCAGAGGATCATACAACACATTTGATGCAGTAACCATATGGAGAGCTCACACGGAGGGAAAGCACAAATTTTTTGCATGGTTGTTTTTTTTTGAACCTTGCATGGTTGTTGATGCAGCAGAAGATCCTAACAGCAGACAAGCTAGTGATAAGGAACTGGCCGTGCAATCCTATCTGCTCATTGTGCAACAGTCAACCTGAAACTGCACTCCATTTGTGTTTAAACTGCACATATGCCCGGCAGGTCTGGCAGATCATTAGCAGCTGGTCGCACAACATCGTACAGGTTCCAGATATGGACACAGTCTCCATACAAGAATGGTGGAATAAGAATGTCGAGCAATTGCCAAAGGACCAGAAGAGACTAAAAGCCGCAGTGATGATCTACACCACGTGGCACATATGGAACGAGCGTAATCGAAGAGTATTCACAAGCACGGCCCTCCAGCCGCCGGACATTGCAAAGATGATTAGAGATGATATGTCACTGAGAGCAACAGCTTGCGGGCAGCCGCAGCTGCATTTTCAACAGAATGAGCAGGAGCAACCCCAGATTAGCATGTAATTAATAAATGTGTAACTTGTACTAAAACTTCTTTTTCTATCTTAATGAAAAGGCAGCGCTCCTGCCCCTTTTTCAAAAAAAAAAAAATTGCAAAGGAAGGTTATCAGAAACAAAAAAGTGCAAAAGGAATTCAGGATTCCTCAAAATACGTATCGGTCTTCCAAACAAACAAGTGGAAGTGGCTACAGTTGTTGCTTGCTGAGGTGGTAAGAGATGAGGAGAAGGATGCACACGTGGAAGGATGGAAGGCCTACTAGTACTAGTGCTGGTCAAACCAGAGTCCAGAGCTCACTCTTCTCACTCCACCCACCCACTGTCTAGGAGCTAGCTCAGGAAGGAAAGGGAAGGAGCCTCCCTCGTCGCCGTCGGAGATGGAAACCAACATCCAGCTCCCCGCCATTGCCGCCGTCGCAGGGGAGTCCAAGCGCCCGCGCAAGAGGAGCAGGTACCTTTCCCCTCCCTACACCGACGCCGACGGCGAGGTCCGCGCCGCCGACGTGCTGTCGGCTCTCCGCGCCGCCGCGCTCCTGAGCCTGGACTCCCGACAAAGGTCCCCCCATACGGCCCAGGCCCTTGGTTTCCTCGCTCTCTACAGGAACAGCAGGAGCGCCTTGTCCACCAATCCGCCTCTGCTGCTCGAGGATCAGGATGAGGATGCTGCCTGTGCTGGTGGTGTGGCCACAAGCCTCTGCTCAACCGGGGCCTCTCCACCCCAGCACCAGGGCCAACGAAGAAGATGAAGAAGAATCCCGAACAACCTGCTGCTGCTGTCAGGAGTAGGACAGACAATGATGAAGCTGAGCAAAAGAGGAAGAGGAAGCACAAGAAGAAGATGATGATGAACAACACTGAGCAAGTGCAGCATTTCGGGAATCCCGTGGCACTTGCGCTGGACTTCGCAGAGGGCACTCCTCTGCCTTCCACAGATGACCTTCTCTCCACATTCCGCAAGTTTGGCTCCCTGATCCACTCCGAGACTGCTATACTCAAAGACGACCGCAGCGCCCGTCTTGTGTTTGCCACCAGAGCTGAAGCAGAGGCTGCCTACAGCTGTGCCCTCCAAACTCTCGGTGCTTCTTTTGTTGCCACACCACGCCTCCAGGATCTCCCTCCCATCACTCTCAATGCGCCTCCAAAGCTCCCGCTCAAAGATGTTAGGAACAACCTTGAGAAGATGATCTCATCCTTGACCAGCCGCTCATCATCGTTTCAGGCTCACGGAGCAAAACCGGCCATGGGTAACCTTCTTCTTGTGGGACAAATGCAGGGTCTTCTGGCCAAGGTCGACAAGATGCTGCAGGGTGCTTCTACTACCGTTCACCACGATTAACCTCTGAGGCTCAACAAGTCAGCAACAGTATGTATACTATGTGAATGTTCATCATCTCCGTATCCTGCTACTTGCAACTACTATTAGGTAGGTGATGATGCCTCTTGTTCATCAGCTTATTCCCAATCTGTCGTTGCAGTCGTAGACTCCTAGTTTCTCATCTCCTGTCCTGTAGCAGTCATGTAAATGCTGCAGGACATGTGTTGCTGTTGTGTAATGCTAGTAACATCTGTATATGCAGTTTCCCTTGTCTCCATGTTCTGAATGTCCTTGTGTAGTTAGTTGATCATCCATTGGGGTAAAAATAGCAAATCCTGTCCAAATTTGTACATGTTATAATAACAAAACTAATCAAGTTAAAAAGCATTCAAAAAAATAAAAAAAATGTGTTGTGCCAACCTTTTAGCAGCACAATCAAATCATCCCTGAGCACGAAATGCCGCCCTTCCTGTAGACTCCAGCTTCAGAGGACAGTACACGTTTTCAACAGCTAGCTACTGTAACACCCTACTCTAAACAAAGCTTATAACATAAGAAAAAGCTTAAAGGACAATAAGAGAAGCCATCACAGTACTCTATTAGGAAAAAACAAATGATCGAAGTGAGTGCACGTGCAATTCAGCTACTCCCCATGCCCATCATGCTCGCTTTATTCATTGCACCTCTTAACCGACGAAGACGATGAAGAGAACTCGCCAAATCAAGAGTTGGAAGCACTACCACCTACGGGAGAAAAGGAACCCTCTTCAACCTGCCTTGCCCCCAAGACCCAACTTTTCTCTACCTCTGGTCGCGGCAGACTGCAGCAAGAGGAAGATTAGGGAAAAGGGCAAAAGGGAACCCGTTTTTCCTACTGGCAAGGAGCTCTGAACAAAAAGTCAAGCCTCTCCATGATTCTGACCTGCAGAGGGAAGGGGCGCCGCCTCCTGTTTCTCCTCTCGACGAAGGATCGATGGAAACTGCAAGGGGCAACGTGGGTTACGGTAGGGTTCAGTTTCCTCCTCCTCTTCTGCTAAACGGACTCAAAAAGGCCTAGCTTACTTCCTTCCTTAGCCCACTAATCAGGCCCAACATGGATTAGGCTAAAAAGGTTTCTTCTTTTTTGTTTGGGGCGTTACAGCTACTCATGACATGCACAACAGAAATGCCATATTTGAATGATGCATGCATGGTGGGTCTAGGAAAAGCATAAACTGACGATGACAATGTCCACACATGTACATGTCACTTATTCCCATCCTTGGCAGACCCAGAAATCAAACACCCAAACGGAAGCATAAATTAAAGCGAAACAACTAACAGACGGGCATATCCATTTTGCTCGTTATGATGCACGTCACAAGTTCAATACAGTCCCAAGCAGATTTTATAAGCCGTCCAAATGTTCTTCATATGTTTTCCAAAGTACACAGTAGCATTGATCAATCTAATTAATACAGAACACATATTGTTACTTGTAACTTATTGTGCAACGTTATTCATCGTTTGCTGCTCTACCGCTATTGTGATAACTCCAAGATGTACCAGAATCCCCGTCTATATATAGATGCTTCTCAGCTCTTGAACTGCCTTGATTTTACTTAAATGGCCTCTGAGTGTTCTTCGATCTCACCACGTCCAGCATCACTTTCAGCCACACCATTACCTGGCACGTCAGTGGCAACACCAGATGCACTTGGTGCACCATTCACCTGTACCTCACCAGCTGACTCAGTACTGTCGCTCGAGGGTTGCCTTGGAAGGGCCTTTGGTTGACGTATGGCAGTTGCTGCTTCTGGCATGACAACACCTGGAGGCTGAGGGGGCACCCAGCGGCGCTGCGGAGGCGGTCTTTCCTCAACCCCAGTGCCGTATGCCAAAGGCCTAGGCTCATCCGTATGGAAATCAGAGGCCTTCCCATTCTGATGATACAAAGGAGCATGGTTGTCCTGGGCTTCAAAGTATGATCCATCATTACCTAACTGGGAGTTGGATCCATAACCAGGCCTCTGCTGTGAATATTGCTGCATCTCCCATGGCTTTTTTGTTTCAAAAAAAAAAAACGCATGAAAGTCATGTCAACCGTAGAAATCGATTATGGCAGTAAAAAGCTACAGACAAGGGTGCCGTCTCACCTTACTCCCAGAAGAAGACCTATCTCCTCGTTGCGCAGAGGATACTGGCTGCTCAAAGCACAGATATACAATCAGGGTGGTGGTTCAAGTTATATAGGGTGCATGCTCTGAGTAAACTGATAAGTTAAATAAATGAACGGCAGCAAAATAAAAGCTGTTATGAATTATAGTAAAATATGCGAGAATGGTCGAGACTATAAATCTGTGACATGTGTCTTCAATAACCCAAGCTCATGCAATTATAGAGATTGGTCAGTTTACATTTGTAAACCATATGCACATCTGGCAAATAAACATATTTAGAGAACAATGAGAAGTAAATTAAGTAGTCAGTGTTATCCTAAAAGGACTAGAGGGAAGGAGTTTCTATATGCATAGTTAGAAATGAATTACATGCCTTTTTAAGATTAAGCTATGCAATCTTACTACAATGTTATGTGCAATCAGATATTATGTGTAAAAGAAAATAGAGAAGCAAGCATTAACAGATCACTCATTTGCAAACAACTGCCTTCAGGCTACATGACATGTCTAGCTGATTTGCAAAATATTGTATTTCAGGAGTTGATCAGCTCAGATGTGAAACATCCACATACTTTTTATGCTGGAAGAGTAGGAGCTGTCTAACAAAGTTGGTTAAAGTAACTGTACAACATAAGTTTGTTTATCAAAGAGTCAATCCAGCTATTTTGACAGCAATTCCTTATACTTGACTAGCTTGTTTTTTCCAGCTAGCCTGAAGTATGAAATTCAGGTGTCATCGGGCACCCCAATGACCAGCTAAGATTAAAAAAAAAAAATCAATTTATGCCAACAATAAACTGATCAGCTGCTTACTTCTGCATAGGATCTTGAAAATGAGCCTGGTGTAGGTTCAGTAGGTGCTGGTGAAAATGAAGGCCTTCCTGCTCAAACAAACAAGTCAATAGTAAGCAAATAACAAGGAAACGGCAGGCTTAAAAGGGCAGAAAAAGAGAGATACACTGATACAAACCTGAGCCAAAGTCACTGTTTGGCACACCATACATATTGCTTTGCTAGAAATGGAAAGTGATTAGAAATTAGACAATGAAGCAAATCATGAGCACATTAGCGAGCATAAATATGAGACAGGCATTATAACTGCACACCTGAGAAGCTCTCCATGAACTGTTAACTGACCCTGAATATTGTGATCAAACAAATGATAGTGTTTGTCAGACTCTCTTATCTATCTGGGTCCATAATTACATATAGAAAAAAGAAAGTGAACTTTCTAATCCATGCTCACATGGTAAATGATTTTATACAGCATCACCATGTCATAATGTGGATTTCTTCTGATACATAGGCAAAATAAATAAATAATATCGGATTTATGATGGGCAAAGACAGATCTAAAAGATGCTATATAATTTCTGATACTGACCATTCTTCACAGTAGGAGGGACATGCTCTTCCAACGGACGGTACTGAGAAAACCTATCCTCTCTGGTAATATTTATGGATTCCCTTCCATGACTTAATGACTCGCTCAAGGATTTTAGCTCTTTTGCTTGGGAATCTAAAGCTTGTGTTAAAGTCACAAGTATCTTCCTTTCTGTCAACAAGAAAGCGACACCATAGAGTACATATAAGGCAACTAGATATAAAATTAAGTTGAACTGAATTAGGATTACTGGCGACACAGAGGAGACAAGTCATGAACAAGCATATGGAACCTTCATCCTTTGAAGCAAGAAGTTCCTGGTTCGTTTTAGCAATAGCAGAAACCGCAGAGGCAGAAGCTTTTACAGCCTGTGCAGTCTCTTCATCAATCTTGGCCTTAAGTTGCTTTCCCTCAGCTTCGTCGCTTTCTGCTACGACCTTACGGATCCAGGACTTGAGCCTAGGAATGAACAGCTTCTGCGCCACACATGCAGTGACAATATGGTTTTACGCCTTAGTTTCTGGGCCGGAAGTTTTGAATTGAAACATGTAAAGAGGTCAGTAGAGGAACCTTGACAAAGACAGCAGCGCTAACCCCAAATCCGAGCAACAGCCCTGCAGCAAGGAATGCTTGGTACCAGCTGAACCTGGGCTGCGTCCGAAGAACGACAGGGCCAGCTGCTGGCTGCACAGATTGCACTGGTGCGTAAGTTTGCAGTCCAGTAGATTGATTCTGGTTGGTGGCTGTATGTGCAAGTAAACAAAGATTCCCCTGAGCTTGTTTAATGAAATCAACAGATAATCGGACGATAAGCCAGAAGAACTTATGTTACCCTGCTGCTGTGAGGTGGCACTCGGTTGCGGATCCTGCAGCAGCAAAGCAAGAAAGGACAGGGCATATCAGTTCTGCTCAGTCGTGGGAGGGAGGGGAAGAAGAAGAAGGTGATCGATCTTACAGGGACTCTCCGGAAGGCTTCATCGATCTCTTGAGCAGTGAGGCCCTTCTTCTCGAGGAAGGATCGCCGGTAGACGACGGCAGAGCCCCTGACCTTGGGATGGGAGAGGAACTTGACGGCGTTCTGGACGTAGTCCTCCCTCATCGGCTGCGGCGGGGCCTCGAACACCAGCTTCTCGCCCCCGGATCCTTCACCGTCCGGTGCTGGTGCTGGTGCTGCTAATGGTCCGAGGATGGAAGGGAAGCAAGATGGGATTTTTCAATCAATTCTTCCATTCAATTACGAAGCAGAAAGAAAGAAATTGAAAGCAGTTTTTGGAAGGACAAATCGAATCGAATACCTGAGTTAGGGGATTGCTGGTCGGACATGGCGCACGGCGGGCCTCGACTCTCACCGGAGTCTCTCGTCTCTATCCTCTCCTCTCTGCTTGCCGGCCGCAGCGGGACGACGGGAGATGGTAGTCGTCGTGTGGACTCGGGAGCAAGCCCGTCCAAACGAGTTGGTGTCTGGGCCTTACCGCAAATATTATCGTCGTACGTACACGCGACCAAAGTTTCAGCTCCAACTCCTCTCTCTCTCTCAAAAAAAAAAAAAAAAGTTTCAGCTCCACCAATCTTTCTGCTCTTCTTTTTTTTCTCGCTTGATGAGATGCCGAAATATGTACTTCTCTTTTTGACACGGTAACTTGACATTCAGCCGGAGCCATTGGTCGATGCATGGAAATTGTGCAGCCCACGGAACAGAAACTATCAAAATCGATTCGTGTTCACTTAATTTGAGTCTATAATCAACGATCCACAAGGAGAGTGTTGTGAGGCACCTCATTGCCAACAACATGAAATTCTTCAAGGCAGATAGGGCATTCGCTGCAGTCAGTCGGAACAGCTTTTCAGCCTGAATTTTGCAAGTTCTTGAATCAGTGCCTCAACTGCTTCTCTCTGCACAAAAAAGGACCACTCAAAACTGAACAGTGTACATATAATCTATTTGAGGCAAAACTGTTTGTGCCACAATGCTACTTGGAAATATGCAGAAATTCGTATTCAATCCCTCCCTCTGCTTCCCAAACAGTTTTATTACTACTGGACAATGGTAAAGTTCTATCAATATGACAGTTTTATTACTACTGCACTTCTTGTGATCTCTCAGCCCAATGACACATTGCTCTTTTTTCTCCACACAAAAAAATAAAGAATGTTTATTGCTAACAAGTAATTTCCTTAGCTAGACCAATTTGATGGGCAAACAGAAAACCAACAAGCTGCACCACTGTTTTTTTTTTGATCCTCAAACTTGCTCTATTTATTCATGACAGTTGGGTTCAGCGACATCGCGAACCAATAAGTTTGTTACAAAGACAGGGAGGGGATCTAGCCAAACGAGTGACTGATCCGGGTCCCAACTTAAGCTAGACCTTGCAAGTTCGTGCGCACATGTATTACATGATCGAGGAGCATACATGACCACAACCGATGAAAAATGGGATTGTATGAGCGCCCTGGCTTCCTTGTAGAGCATGCCACCCATAGACAGATCAAAATCTTCAGTTTGTAGAGCCTTCACGAGGTTTGTGGAGTCGGACTCAAGCTGGACAGTGCTCATTCCTTGTTGTGCCATTGCCTGTAGGGCAGCCAGGCAGGCTTGCGCTTCAGCACAAGCTGCGTCGTGCACTGCAGACAAGTTACCGGCCCCCGCCATAACCGCACGGCCATCATGGTCTCTCACAACAAAGCCCCATCCTCCTCTCTTCTCCTTCTCCAAGAAAGCACCATCGCAATTTGCTTTTAGCACATCAGTCGGTGGTGATTCCCAACGAGCATTCGTCTTTAGTTTCAGAGGTTTGTCACCTCTCAGGCCCATGGTCTCCATAGCTAGGACAGTGGCTGAACGTACCACTTCAGGTGCTGACTGCATGCGTTCCCCAGCATTCGCTTTATTTCGAGCATTCCACCATGTCCACAGAAAAGCCATGATTCTCAGCTTCATGTCCGGCTTCATCTGCATAATGGTAGATACCACTTTTCTCGCTGATCCCGCCTGTAACAAAGTCAGCCTCTGCTCCTCGAGGTCAGCTTCTTGCCATGCTTTCTTGACAAACTTGCAACTGAGGAAGCAGTGTCCACCATCCTCATCTAAACGCCAACACACTGGACATCTTGTGTCAGTATCCATGCCCCTTCTCTGAATGTTCAGTTTCAACGGGAGACTGTCATGAGCCAAACGCCACATGAATTGTTTCAGTTTTGGTATTCCCTCCGACTTCCAAATCTGATCCCATCTAAACTCATCAATAGTGGTGCCAGCTGATGATTCTCCCTTCTGTTTCTTTGTATTGCGTTCCGCATTATCCTCAAGAGTATGGTATGCTGACTTGACTGAAAACTGGCCCTTAGGATCAAAGTGCCATGCCAGTAGGTCTTCCCTGTTTCTGTGAACTGGGGTAGCCAGAATATTATGCACGTCTTCCTCCCAGAACACTATCTGTACAAGCTCCTTGTCCCAGTCTCCAGTATACGGATCAATCAGCTCACTGACCTCGACAACAATGTCTGGCCTCTTGGTGTAATTGGCCTTCTAGTCACTCCAGTGGGGATCCAAGGATCTAGCCAAATGTTAATACTTTCACCATTGCCAACTCTCCAAATTAGTCCTTCTTTCAGAGCCTGAATGCCACGGACAATGCTTCTCCATGAGTATGAAATCCCCGAGGTTTCAGTTACATTCAGAATATCCCATTCCTGAAATACTTGGCTCGAAGGACTCTGGCACATAACGAATCCGGGAAGAGCACCAGCCTCCACGCCTGTCTTGCCAACATAGCTAGGTTAAACAAGTGCAGGTCCCGGTACCCCAAACCTCCTTTTTTCTTTCGTTTACACAAAGTTTCCCTCGATAGCCAGTGCACTTTGTTTTCCTTATCCTGAGCAGACCACCAATATTTGCAAATCATGGCACTAATATCATCACATAATGTTTTTGTGAGATCAAAGCATGACATGGCATATGTAGGGATAGCCTGCGCAATGGCTTTAATCAAGATCTCCTTACCAGACTTGGACAGCAATTTTTCCTTCCACCCCTGGATTCTCTTCCACACTCTATCCTTGAGATACGCAAAAGTTTTTGATTTCGATTTGCCCATATACACAGGCAGGCCTAGGTACTTCTCATTTCTTGCTTCAGTTGTAATATCTAGCACAGCCATGAGCTTCTCCCCGTCACTCGCACATGTGTTCTTGCTGAACATCACAGATGACTTGTCTTTGTTAATGGTCTGACCCGAGCAAACCTCATACAAGGATAGGATATCTTGCAGATGACGTGCGCTCCGTTCATCAGCTTTCAGGAGCAGCAGTGAGTCGTCTGCAAACAGAAGATGGTTGATACTCGGGCCATCCTGGCATATTTTGACACCCGACAGGTCACCTCTACTCTCAGCAGCATTTAGCAAGGACGAGAACCCCTCAGCACATATTAGGAACAGATAGGGAGATATCGGGTCTCCCTGTCGCAGGCCCCTTCCTGGTATTATTTCTTCAGTCAGATCCCCATTTATCTTAACTCTATAAGATACTGATGTGATACATCTCATGATAGTCTCCACCCAAGCATTGCCCATTTTTAGCATCATCAGTCTCAAAAATTCCCATTCAACCCGGTCATAAGCTTTACTCATGTCAAGCTTAATGGCGGCATACCCCTCAAGCCCGCTCCTCTTATTTTGCATAAAGTGTGTCATCTCATAAGCTAGCAACACAATATCAGTAATAAGTCTGCCAGGAACAAAAGCTGATTGATTCGGAGCAATTATATCTGGGAGGATGATTTTCAGCCTATTGGACAGCACCTTGGAGGCTATTTTGTACACCACATTACAGAGACTAATTGGCCTTAAGTCTTTCAATTTGTCAGGCTCCTTTACCTTCGGGATCAGCACCACGATGGTTTCGTTCCAGCCACTTGGCATTGCACCACCATTCAAGAAATTCCTCACTTCCCTTGTAATATCATTCCCCACCACATGCCAATATTCTTTGTAGAAAAGGGCCGGCATGCCATCAGCACCTGGGGCCTTGAGATCGCCAATCCCCTCTAATGCTGCCTTGATCTCTTCATCACTGAATTCTCGAGTGAGAGATGAGTTCATTTCTTCAGTTACTCTCGGTGCCACATGGGCCAAGAGTTCAGCGTATCGATCTCCTGCATGGGATTCAAATAAAGCTTTATAGTAGTTAGTGATAAGCTCCTTCATCCCTTCCAGATCCGTCACCTCCCCTCCATCCTCCTTTTTTAACTTTTTTATTTTATTTATTTTCCTCCTCTCTGTGGCATAATTATGGAAGAACTTCGTGTTCCTGTCTCCCTTCTCCAACCAGTGCACATGGGCACGTTGCTGCCAGTACAAGTCCTTCTGTTCTTCGAGTTTATCGAGCTTGTACTTCAAAATCTCCTCCCGGGCAACATTGCGTGAATTTACTGTATCCCGACGGCAAGCCTCTAGCGCTTTCCTTGCTTTCTTGATGCGCTTTTCCAGATCACCCAGAATATTGCGGCTCCAGTCCCACAAATCAACAGCCACGCCTGTGATCGCCTCCTTTACCATACCCCCATTAACATCTATCGCCAGCTTCCAAGCATTTTCAACAATTGCTCCACATGTCTCCTCCTTCACCCACCCTGCTTCGAAACGAAAAGATGGAGCTCCGCCGCCATTACCCCCACCACCTCTTTCCTCAGTGGTGACTATCACCGGACGATGGTCTGAGTGCCTATGTTCACCATTGACCACCTTGTAACCTGGGAATCGCGTCCGCCATTCCACATCCGCCACAGCCCGATCTAAGCGTTCCCGGATATAGTTCTCTGACCTGTGGTTGTTGTTCCTCCATGTGAATGTGTCGCCGACAAAACCCAGGTCAGAGAGAGCACAGTGATCAAGTGTTTCTCTAAACTTGTCCATACAGCTCTGCGCTTTTGGCGCCCCCCTTCCTTTTCACAGCCCATTAAAATTTCATTGAAATCCCCCATGCATAGCCATGGCCTTCTCCTAGCGGCATTCAGAGTCCTCATCGCCCGCCAGGTCAAGTCCTTCTGGTCCGATCTGGGTTCACCATACACTCCCGTGAATCGCCAGATGAACCCATCACTCTCCACCACATCTGCATCGATGTACAGTCGAGCCACTGTATGGAGCTGCAGATTTATTCCCTTCTTCCAAAAGACTGCGAGTCCACCAATCTTCCCATCACAATCTTTCACCACCATGTTCGTCATGCCAAGCTTCCAGCGGAAGCCTTGAATCCTACTCCTGTCCATCTTAGTTTCGGACAAGAATAGAATGTCGGGATCCTCCTCCTTCTGAAGATTCAGAAGGCCACGAACTGCCGGGCCGTTCCCCAACCCCCGGCAGTTCCACGCGATGATCTTCATTGACCCGTGCAGGACTGACCCGGCAGTCCCGCTTCTTTTTGGTTTGTGACACCGGTCATCTCGCCCTCCACGCCCTCCTTCTTCCTTTTTCCGCCCATTTCCTCCTCGTCGTTCTCCAGAGATCTTTTCTTCTCCTCAACGCCCATGCTATCGTTGTTCGGGTTCTTTGACCTCGGAACCCTTTTAAACTTCCTCAGTGGCTCAGTTTTACCCACTGCCTGTTTGCTCTTAACAGCCTTAGTCCCCACCTCATCGCCAGTCATGTGCACATCTTGCATGGGACTGTTCACGTTGTCCGCAGCAACAAGAGGCGCCGGAGTGACTACCACCTGCTCGCTGCTCCCTTGCTTCTTGACCTGCTCACCACTACTCTCTGCCCCCACATCGCCACTTCCCTGCTTGCTGCCAAACAGGTCCTTGCGCGCACCATCTCCACCATGAGCAGCTTGCGTGATTTTCAAAGGGCTCGTGACCTCTTTCTCCTCATATTTGTCTTTTTCATCATTTGCCTGATTGCAATCAGAGCTCTTCCTCCATGTGGGCGCATCACTCCTGGATCTCTCACGACTGCCTTGGTTTCCGGATCCACTGCTAGCGCCGCGGTACCCAGTCGAGTTGGTCCTCCATGGTAAAACACCACGGTTCTCATGGCCTCTCCCGCCAACTCCCCCATCAAATTTTCTTCTATGCTGTTTGAACCTCAGGTCACCATTGCACTGTGCTACTTCTCCTTTACCTAGCTTGATTTCGCAGGCTTTGTCAGTGTGTCCTATGATGCCACACACATAACAAAAATCAGGCAAGTACTCATATTCCAACGGACACCAGCGAGTTCGTCCTTCTTCACCAGCAACAATGGTCACACCCCGCATGAGTGGCTTCCTGATATCTATTTTCACCTTCACCCTCAACACACACCCACTAGTCCTGCTATCATCTCCGGCATCCACCTCCATAATCTCCCCAATCTCTCCTCCAATGGCCTCTCCAGTGGTTTTGTTCAGCATCCCCAAAGGCAGTTTCAGAATCCTGACCCAGATCGGGGTATAGTTGAATTCGATCTCATCTAGGGTCTTTGAACCATCGAAATCAGCCATGATCAGTGCATCATTTGACAACCTCCACGGGCCATCCTCGAGTGCCCTTCTTTTTCCCACAGCCTGATGGAACGTGAAGAGAAAATGGTTTTCTCCAAGGTCCTTGCAATCGATCCCTTTGATTGGGCACCAGACCTTCCCCACAGCTTGGATCAACGCATCAGGGTGCGCCAGCTTCTCTGCAAACAGCTTCCCGATCGCCTGTGGCGGCGCCGCCCCGTCACCGCCATCGCCGCCACTTGCGACCTTGACCCCCTTCCTCTCCGCCGCCGACAGCTTCAAACTCCTCATCATCCCCTCGACTCCGTCCATGTCGCCCTCCCCGGATCACGGTCGTCACACCAGGGACGCGACCTTCTCAATCGCAGAAATAGTTCACACCACAGAGGCAATTCGGTCACGGCTAGCAGATTGTGGGTGGGCTGCACACAGCAGAATTTTGGTGGACGCGAACGTGGGATGGGATTTGTACTCACGATCTACTCCCGTGTGGGATTAGATCAAGGAACAACAGGTGGGAAGAGGAGGTTACGAGGAAACCCTACTCGCCAGGACTATCGCCTCGAGCCGCCTAGGAAACCCTAGCCGCCGAGGAAAAAATTCAAGACTCGAGAGTCAGCTGCACCACTGTTGAACCTACAGCTAAATATTTACATAAATATTTTTGGCCACGCATTTAAAGCTCGTGCAAGATTTTTTCCCAGCAAACTCACCCGAGTGGCAGTTAAATAAAGGCCTGGATGATATGCAGTATCTTGGCCCATCCCTCTCATTTCCAGGCCAACAGCCTCAAATGCCCAGTCAGGAACACGAATCATATCAACCAAAACCTGAACAGATGAATAGCATATTAGAGATATGTCATGAATAGCATTTGTATTCAATATGAAGGCACTAGGCCCAAACATTTATACATGCAGGGGTGTGGGCAAATATGCACAAAACCCCATATAAAAAAGGTCATATACATCTAAAACGATATATCATAACATCAAAATAACATACAATATTCACGTATAGAAATGGGTAGAGAAGTAGTACAAGAACTGATAGGACAACTATTCTCCCACAAAAGCGAGCGTATCTCTGTTGCCATCCGAGGTCCCTACCATTTGCACGAAAAGATTTGTACAAGAATTAACTGACACACTTAATAGTTTAGCTAGTAAAAAACAATTAAATGAGATTGACTAAGATGAATTGAGCAAATTGAAGGAGCTGGGTGAGAGTGGGATCCAAGTACTCACAATCCCATTCCTGCTGCGAGACCGTTATCAGGAAACATGAGCAGACGGAAGATGAAGACCAGTGTAGTCCACCTGCGATGGGCAGTGGAAGCAGATGGGTCATCAAAAGACACAAACTTACCGATCCTTTTAGTAGGAGGTCAAAGGGGAAAAGAGAAGTAAAATCTAACCATTATCCAAATGTGGAGCGGGTGGGCGCAGAGGCGATACCTCTTCCAATTGATGGACACGATGATTCTAAGCAGGACAGGGGGAGGACGAGCAGTAGCTCGTGTGGTTGAGGCGTTGGGTTGTTTGCCTCCCCACCTGGGTTCGATCCCAGGGCCTCACGGAGCACTGTAGCAGTGAACAGTAACGCGAGTTACTGTTCATTGCTGCAGTTAAAAAAATCCCCTCGCTTTCTCCGGGTCAAAGCACATGGTTAAGACTCGCGCCGAAGCTCACAACGGCCAGCTGAGTCCCTGTGTAAGATCGGGGAGGGGGTTTGGGGGTTTTCTCGGCCTGCGTGAGAGGCTCTTCTCCTTAGCAAAATGCCGTCGGGGGCGGTCTTACCCCCGGCAGGTCGAGTTTTTTAAGCAGGACAGGGGTCAAGGAATACTTGTTCTTATTTTTTTTTGTGAAAAGGGATTTTTTTTAGCAACAAAAGACAAGAAATGCTAATTTCTTTTCGATTATAGCACAACTCAGACACTCACGATGTATGCACACTCACCTCTATGAACGTACATACCCTACCTGTATGAGCATCTTCGAAGACTAAGCTGGCAAATCCTCGAGATTGACAAAGTCATCACTGACGCCTCGATGTCAAATCAATACAAAGGCAACAGCAAGTAGCCTGAATCCAAAGTGGATACTAGTGATTTGATCCCCAAATAGAGCACGAAGAATTAGGACGCATCACTTGAAATCCACGCCCCTATCGTCATGGTCTTCTTCTTCTTAAATTTCCTTCTTTGGTGCCTTAGATCTGGCGATGCTTCTCGCGTCATCCGCCGCCACCGCCGTCGCCGTCCGCCGCTGCGCTAGCATCTTGTCGTCTCACTTCCACAGTTCCAGCCCACGTGAACCGATCTCACGGGGGATGGGGCAGGTTGGTGAGCAAACTCACTCTCATCAGTCACTAACTAAAGGCCCCACATACGGGCCCTACCAGAGCGTGTGTTAATCTGAAATTAATCTCTTCTTCTTCTTTTTTTTCACTTGTATGTTGGTGAAACGAAGACATGAACCATACTTGGCTCTTCATAAGCTACCATGCTCAACGAAAGAGGTGCGCTAGGCTACTTAGGAAAGCGTCATAGATCAGATGACGGATCGAGGTCGATGGGGGTGACATCCGAGGCGTGATGGCTCAAGGAAGATAAAGTGGTAAAGTTGCGACATAAACAACTAAAAGGAGGAATAAGAAAGCAGATAAAAATTTGGTAGTATTGTTCCTCTCTATGAGGAAGAAACAAGAAAAATGAAGCGGTATAATAATGGGATAACGTGATGTAACAAGATTGTATGAGCCGGAGGGTGCCAAGTACTCTACAAATGCCATAAAGCTCGCATAGAGGTCAAAAAAAAAACCCCACATGAACCAAATATCTTTTACTTAATGTGAACCAACTACGGGTGTGTTTGGTTGGTTGCCGAATATTGCCACGACACATCAAACTTTTGTCATGCCACATATTGTTAAGTGATTTTTTTTTTAGTTTCCTACCATAACTGTTGCTTGTCAAGCTAACTCAAAACTTTAGCAAAACTTGACTAAAATTGCCTAAAAATTTGTTCAGTACACTTTTGACAATTTGTTCAACACATAATAAAAAACCAGACAAAACATCTTAAAACAAAGAAATTTGAGCATGTTTTGTCACTTGCATGTTAGGCTTACATCATCATATAACTCGTACAAAATATGAAGAGTTTTTTTTTCTGTGAAATGTATGATATGACGAGTTTTTAGTCTTTTTTACCCAGAACATGATGGTTTTCGTCTAATAAAAAAAGAAAAGAAAAAAGAACACAGTATCATTGGGTTGGCTGGTTGTTTTGGGCCAGATTAACATTGCTCGGGTGCTCTGCTCCTCCTCTCCTCCTGCCCCTCGTCGTCCTCCCAGCGACGAGCGAGACACAGACACAGGAGAGTGTGTGGTGGTGGCAGTGGCAGCACTCCCCTCCCCTTCCCTTCTCCCCTTCTCCGGAGCCGGCGAATCCCCCACCACCTTCACTTGGGAAGGGTTGGGCTTGGCGTTCTTCCCTTCCCGGTGCCACCATCCGAATCCAATCCAATACGCCATGGCCGATCCCGAGGAGCTCGGCCGGAGGCTCAATGCGGTCGGCATCTCGGACTCCCCCACCGCCCTGGAGACCAGCAACAGCAACCTCTTCCAGGTGATGCGCGCAGTGGAGGACGCCGAAGCCACCATCCGCCAGCAGGTACCCTGGCCTCTCTCTTTTCTTGTCTGTATGTATGCATGTGGTGGATTATCCGGATGACATTGCTTGATTGCCATGCCTCTTATCTTCTCTTGTGTTCAGCTGGAGGAGAACAGCCGGTTGAAGGACGAGCTCATGCTCAAGACGCAGGAGCTCCACAGAATTGTAAGCTCCCCTAGCCCGATCCACTTTCTTCCGCCCTCCTGCTCTCCTCTCACTCCCATTCCTACTGCAACAAAGGACCGTGCGCCAGATCCCACTCATCCCTGCCTCGCAACTTGGCTGCCACAGCACTCAACAATGATTAATCTTGGCATCATACCGGTCATAGCCTAGGATGCTCAGTGATTCCTCTTTCTAACAAAGGATTCCCCTCTGCCTAACAACAAGAAAGAAGAAAAGGAATCCTGGATAATTAATCAATTCAACGGCTGCTCCTTTTGCATTATCGTGTCATATGACTATAGCCTTGACCTGTCATCATTGTCTATGTGTTGCCAGAGGTCAGAAGCTACAAACCCAACTTCGTTTCGTGACATCGATCAGGATCGCAATCTCGAGACCCACACAAACACCTTCTCAAGTGCCTCGCTTAGGAATAAGGATGAGGCCTCAAAATGGTTCACTACCGCTTCATCACCACCAGTTCCACAGAGCACTCTTTCTAGTCATCAGAATGGAGTTGGAGAGCCCATTTTCCAGGATGCCATGAAGCACAAGTACCTCGAGACCAGTCAGGCTAATGGAATCCCCCGGAAATTTTCAGGGGACCAGAGCGCTGTCCCTTCCCAGCTATCTACTCCGTCATCTCGTTCGCTTTCACCAGCTAGGTACATTCACAATCCAAACTCTCCTAATAGCTTAATATTTCCTCCCCCTAGAGGGAATCTTTACCATGAACAAAATTACGGTTTTAAAAATGACAGCCTGGCCATGCAGACAACGCAAAGAGGGAGACTATGATTCTAGGGTCAACCTAGCTTCACGAGGCTTATTACCTGTTTCAGAACTGAACTCAAACATCATCTTGAAGCAGGTAGTTTCTGGTACCTGCTTTGTATTGTCATGGCATGCTTGTGATTTGCTATTCTTCATTAAGCTATTTCCTTTCACAGGATATTCTTGCTAAGGTTAAAGAACATGAGGAGGAGATTGCACAGTTGAGAAGGCATCTCGCTGACTACTCAGTCAAGGTGACTACGCACACTACGAATCTTTTGTCGTTTTTATTTCTTCTTCATTATTTAATTCGATCCACCTATTTTCATAGGAAGCTCAAATACTTAACGAGAACATGTCTTGGAAAAACGCATTGCGTACATGCGTATGGTATGTAATTCATCTTATGAAGCAATAACTACTTTTTTGGAGTGTGGAAGTATACGTTTCAATGGTTCTTTTGGTCCAGGCATTTGATCAGCAGCAACAAGATTTGGTTGATGCTGCATCGAAAGCTTTGTCCTATAGACAAGACATTATTGAAGAAAACATCCGTCTGACGTATGCATTACAGGTAACTTCCCCCTCCATCTTTTGTTGCCCAGAGAGCCATTAACTTACTCTGTCCAGACATACTTGCTGTTACCTAGGGTATATGTGCAATCTATTCGCACATCGTATCTGCTCTCTATATATCTGTAGTCCGTATAAACTGCGTCATCTACAGTATTGCATAAACGACCTTTCTGATGTACAAAAAAATACTAAATCTGTTCAGAGTTCTCTACACGATTATTTGATTTCTGGCAAAAAAATTTGCGTTACTTGTGGACCTTAGTCATTTGATATTTTTGAGGCTCTTTCTCATTTTTAGATGAGCTAATTATTATCTTCTTTGATATTTCATTATGTATATTTGATACAGTTAAATAAAGAGCGCTAAATCCTAATTTACTCTGCAGGCGGCACATCAAGAGAGATCAACATTTGTATCGTCATTATTGCCCCTTCTATCAGAATATAACCTGCAACCTTCTGTTCTTGATGCTCAATCCATTGTTAGCAATCTGAAGGTATGTACAATTGTCTCATATGATTGCCATGGCTGCGGATGTAAGACATGATCAACATTGAAGTTATTTCTTTCCGTTCTGGAAATAATCAAGAACAAAAGCAGACACGTTCTATGATTCTTTCTATTCCTTGCTATGTCGAAATGGACCACATTATGAACATTCCATTTTGTTTCTGTAGGTTTTGTTTAAGCATTTACAAGAGAAGCTTATTATTACTGAGGTGAGTCACATCGGTCCCTCTTCATAGTATTTGCGCTGGGAAAGAGAACTACTACATACCTGCAGCCTAGCCTGTAGTGAGGTTGTTATGCCAGCTACGTATCACTGAGTATCTCGTATGTTGCAGGAGAAATTGAAGGAATCACAGTACCAGATTACTCCATGGCGTGCTGAATCTTCAAATAATACAAGTGCTGCTGAACAGTCGCCTTCACATCCTCCTGGAAATGCGTTGGTTTCTTCTGTATGGCTCTACTTTTTGTTATTTATTATTCAATGCATGCACAACTGCATATTCTAACTTTATCACATTTTCCAGATGAAAGCCAACCTTGACATTGTTCCCCAGCAAGCATATTCTCACATACAGTCACCAGTTTCTTCTCCTGTTCGAGCCAGACGTGATTGGGATCTATTAGGGACCGAAAATCGTCAGGTCATCCCAAGTGAACTTGCTGCAACAAGTTCAGAGCATGATAACGTTGGAAAGATCTCTCCTTCAACTAGGTTGCCATTGATATTTTAAGAATTCAATTGGATTACTGTCTATAACTTAATATCAATATAAACTGGGTAAACGTTTACATTTGTAAAGACAAATCTATCAATAGAAAAAAAAATAGAAGTATATCAGTTCTGAAGATGACATGTCTAAAGGCAAATTGGTAACATAATTTGATAGAGTTAACCTTGGTAGTTTTAACCATATTAATGGTCATCCTTTGAACAAAAAACAATCTGCTGTAGGCTTCAGAGTTTGCTTAAGCCCTGCTGTAGAATTTTCATTAGATGTTTCTCACTTGCTTTGAATGCTCTGCAGCAACCAAAATATGAAGGATGTTGTGCCTCAAGGAACTGAACACGATCCTCGTGCTGTTCGATTTAACTTTGAATCCAAGGATCAAAACCCATCATTCAAGGACCTGGTTAGGAGTGATGCTTCAGAAAATCCGGATGGAGCTGAGGCTCAAATTCCACAAGAATCTTCTACACAATGGGCTTCTGGAGGCTCGCCGAATTTGGTGTCTGGCCTCGATGACGCAAATCCACAATACCCTTACCTTCCTACCGTCCTCGAGGAGCCTATTTCTTCCTTTTCTGAAGGTGTTGCAGAGGATGATCCTTTGCCAGCCATCGAAGGACTGCGAATCACAGGTGAAGCTTTTCCTGGTAGAGAACTTCAGGCAAGTGGTTACTCCATCAATGGGACCACAAGTTGTAATTTCGAGGTATGTCTTAACGCCATTACTATCCCATACTGAATATCTGTCAATTTCCTTGTATTGACAAACCCTTTCCCAATATTGCATTCCAATCTCCGTTTTACGTTTTCTTTTTTTGCCTACAGTGGGTACGCCATTTGGATGATGGATCGGTAAATTTCATAGAAGGTACTTACTTTTTACTTGAGCTGCAGTGAAGTGTTGCGATGCTTGAGGCCTTTTTTTCCTGTTTAGTTTTACCTATAATATCATAAAGTTGGAATTAACATTGTTGCCCACTGGTGTAGGCGCAAGGCAACCCACATATTTAGTAACTGCTGATGACGTGGACTCTGTACTGGCAATCGAAGTCCAGCCACTGGATGACAGAAAACGGAAGGTTCTCACATCAGGCGCCAACCATTCTTATATGGAATTGTATGCGTATGCATGTCTTGGGATTTGGGCTTCGGGCTTCTATAGTTTTGCTTTTTGTTTACCTCGTGGATATTAAATGAAGTTGCCTGCGCATATTAACTTCTACTGTTCTATACTACTTTAAAAGGTAAATGAGAAACACTTTGCCCATTTGATGGAAACCTGAGGCCGCTAGTGAAATTTGCAATTGCATGTAAGCTTTTCTTCTTCTTCGTTTAAGGAAACAAAGAACAAAGTAAGCAAAACTCATTATCGGGAATTACACACAGATGTCCTTTTGGTCAGCATTCATATTCGGCGCCTCACCAGTAGACTACTAGGGTGCGAGATTGAAAGTAGTCTTTTCTATTTGGATTTTCGCGAGCAGGCCTTTACATGAGACTAGTTGAGCAGGCTTGCCTTAGTTGTCGTGGGCCATTATTTTCCAGTTGGATGCTGAAAACACTTGATTTTGTCTAAAACCATCACCTTTTCTTTTGGTAGGGGGAGATTGTGAAGGTTTATGCTAATGATCAAAGAAAAATTACATGCGGTGAGTCTTCTGAGATGGTTTGTTCTTTTGGTAGGGGACTAAAACTTACTTGTCCCGTCTGCATTTTGTTTAAAAATGTTTCGGAGATCCATTATTCTTTGTTGAGCAGAGGGTGAGATGTCTTTATTGTGTCCTTTTTGCTTTATATAACTTGAACAATTTATGTTTGTGCAGACGCTGAAACAAAGGAGCTAATTAAGAAAATTCTATCAATTGGCCATGTGTCATATGAAGTTCTATTACCTGTATGTTCTCGCTTATTCTCCAATGGCGCGCCAAAAATATTCCTTCTATGGTATCATGTAGTTACTGAAACATTAAATTTGCAGGTAAGATTTTTAGATATGTGGGAACCAGCTGTACTGGCAATAAAGCGGGAAGGTTACAGTGTCAAGTGTAATGGACAGCGCGGTGTCGTCATTACAGAGAAGTTCCAGCAAGCCACGGCTGTATGTTTCCCCAAAATTATTGTCCTTGAAATTATTCTGTTCGCGGCTACATCGTTTAAATTTGACAAGCAATGTTTTTGTAAAGGAATAGTCCAACTTTGGTCCCTTATCTGTTGTTGGAGTCTAAAATAGGTCCCTCATCTCCAATACCAAACATGTTTAGTCTTTCATCTCTCGGAACCATTTAAACTCGGTCCCTTGGCTCAGACTAAAGTGGTTTCGCTGACATTGTGCTAGGAGTAAGATCAAAGGTGGCAGACTATCTTTTTCTCGTCCCCTTCCCCATCATCTTCTTCCTCTCGGCCCCGTGCTCTCTCAAGATTTGCTGTTCCTCTGCAGCTGCTCCTCAATCTGGCCGCCACCCACAACTAATGCATGAATCCCGCCTCCCCGCTTGTATTTTGCCTGATGACTTGCGCGCTGCTGTGACTGACTTGAGAAGGTAGAAGGGCAAGCCATTAACTGTCGATGCCATGTACAGCTCAACAGAATGCCAAGCATCACAATGATGTTGCTGCTCCGATAGGAATACTGAGCATGATGACCAATAATGTACGCTTTTCAGAGCAAGCTTGGAGAGAAGCGAAAGCCTTGCATTGGGACTGTGTTTCAATAACTCATGTCTCAGTGCGCAGGAGAGCAAGCCTGAGGGGCAGACGGGCAGCGGCAGCTTTGAGGCCAACATCGAGATTTATCTATGGGGGCGGTGGCGAGATAATTTGGCCAGGCCGGGAGCGGAGAAGGGGATTGGGCGCAAGGGATTTGGGAAGGAGACAGAGATGCAGGTTGCCCATGCTAGCATTGACACGTTGGATCCACATATGCAAAACCATTCTCATCCGGGACGAGGGACCAAGTGTAAACGGTTTCACAGAATGAAGGATCAATCATGTCTGGTATTGAAGATGTGGGACTGATTTTAGACCAGCGCAAGAGATGAGGGACTAAAATTGGACTTTATCCTTTTGTAAATGTTTGAGTTAGCTGCATAAAATTAATCTTAGTAAAAAGTTCAAAATTATATTATTCATTGTAAATTGAGTAGTTGACAAAAATATATTATAATGAGAAAGTGGTCTGAGATACATCATGAGGACCTCAAACAATAGAAGTTACATTTTTATGACTGGAATTAGTATGTGTTAGTTTTCCATCATATGGCTTAATAAATCAGGTTGAGGGTTCTCTAAACTTATTTCTTTTGTTGATTGCTTTTTAAACATATATGACGATTTAATACTAATCGTGTACAACTTTTCCAGATCAATATCCCATTTGGGCGTCCTACTGAATTTTCAATTATCTCTGCTGATGGTGCTGAGTTCAATCTAAAGCCTGCAGAAAATGCCCCGTGAGTTTCGTCATAAATCATTGTTAACTCAATAGTGATATACTGCAATCTTCAGTTGTTGCCTAGTGGTACATCATGCTAAATTCTTGTGGTTCGTACATCTAATCATCAAAACTTTATTTGCACTGCATCAGATACTGTTGAAAACATATTAAATTGATATATTATTTTTCCCTGGTCACAAGTCTTCTCTTCCTTTTTGTGTCCTTAGTACATATCTAACTCCTCTCCCTCTCCCCTTTTCCTAAATGAAAAGCACTACAAGGAACCCCCACAGTTTTGTTTAATAATAATAAAGAATAATAAAGAACCAACTAGCATTCTCCATGACAGCATCCAATGACATTTTTGTTTTTACCTCTCTTCGGTTTATGGAAAGTTTTTGTCTGCTATGCTAGTTGTTTTATATTGATGGCCTAGCCGCTATTGAAAATCATATATAGCACAGTTTCTAACTGCTGTCATGTCAATTTGAAAATTTTCCAGATCACGGGATACCATTGTCCTAATATTAAGGCTGTTCAGGATGAAGGTACTGGCTCACTATCTCATTGGACTTTCAATCGTAAAATGTTCACTTGTTGATTCGTATTAGATGCATTCTGCAATACTTGGCCCTAATGACATTGTCTAGCTTTTGATTTGTGTCTGCTATGCAAGTTTTGTCTCAAAGTTAGTCATGGACCATAGGATTCAATTATGGTGTGTCAAAGTTTGTTCCAGTGGGTATAGAAAACCATGAAGCTGGATGGTAGCCATCGGTTCCAAATTTCCCATTGAGTGCTGTGCAGCCTGTGCTAATTTAGTGCAGTCCCGTTTCCTGATAGTCAATGGTATCATTTAAAATTGCTACCACATCCATGGTTTGCTTGTATGATTCAATATGTCACATTCTCTTGTGAGATGAGATATGCGTGCCTTAATGGTTTTCCCACTTTTCAGCACAACCAAGTAGTTGACTAGCGGAGGTTGGTTGATTCCCCTCCAAAAAGTAAAGTCCGAAGTGGTTACTTAGGACACCAGACTTCTCTTCAAGGATCATCCTAGTGGAGGTTTTGTTTTACCATTGGGACTGTATCCAAACAATATATGCGATGCATTTTGACTCTAGATTGAGAAGCTCTTCGACTCATTCTTGAACCTGTATATTTTAAAAGCTCTTTCAAAAGAAGTGAAAAGGTTTTTTATTAGAATCAGCTTCAACCAACCTTTTTGGTGCATCGTGAAAGTGAAAAAGGGTGCCATTATTGCAGGCTGTTGAGAAGAGTAAAGGAAGGAGAAAGGGCATCTTCTTCAAGTAGATTTATATAGATTAGATGGTACTGTAGATTGTGTGTTTGTATTTACTTATTTTTCCTGTATGTAGAATGAAACGAGTGATTGCAGCATTGCACTGTATGAATATTGGATCGACTTGATAACTAACATGAGCCAATTTTGTTGTAAAAAGAGAAGCGATGAGAGAGAACAGCTGTCGCAGTTTCTGTAAGTGCAGTTTTTGTTTAAGATGTTTGTAAGTGCAGTTTATTCTGTTGTCCATGTGTACCTGTCTGGTTTTTGTTTAAATGCTGGATTGTGATTTGAGGAAAGAATACAAGATTTTGTTTTGGGGGAGGACCAGAGGCATTCGACGAAATTAAAAAAAAAAGGGAAAGTGTACAATTTCATAGATATTAACAATAGTTCCCAGTTGGTCGTGATGTTGAGTCATTATTAGTTTGGATATGAAACTCGAGTATATATATATATATTTTGTATTAAGCCGTATCTGCAATTGAAGTAGCTTGAGCCTTGGTGTCGCCTAGAATGAGTGCTCAAACCACATCTTAATACAAATATTTTATTCCTCATAATTTCCACCTCTATTTTTTTTTAAAAAAATTAAGAGTTGAAATGTGCTAGTTCAAATTTTCACATAAAATGTAGTGTCCTTTTTTTCCCTTCAAATTGTTGAGCTAGGTTAAAGGAAGCTAAAAATAGTTTTGTTTGTGTGTTGGGCACTTGACAATGGCTGATGTGGGTGCTACAAGTCTATCTCCATTTTCATCAAGCCCTCTGTGGGCCTCTGCTGAAGCCAGCCGGATGTCTACTGAATTAACGCGCATGAATATTTTCTAAGATATTTGAGTCTGTAAAATTCAACAATTTTCTTACGCTGCTGCCTTCAACAATTTACGAAAGCCGATGCCATTATATGTCCAAAATTGTTGAACTAGTTATTTTCAAATGGATTTTAATGAACCCTCAGTATCTACAATATACTAGTGAGATGAGATAATATTTTTTTATAAAAATTGAACTAGTGTTTCAAAAAAAATTTCCAATCAATTGTTGAATCTAGTTCTTTTTTATAAATAAGTTAATTGCTGATTATTAGAGAGAAAAGAAAAACAAAAGAAAGAGAACAACGTGGGCCGTGGGCCTCGTTATTGCGGACGGCGTGCGTGCTAGGTCATGTCTTTCGTTCGTCTTCCTCCTCCGCCGCCGCCACACAAGAAAGAAGAAACTCAGATCCCCAAGAGAAGCCGACCAGGCAGCGGAGCCTTCGGTTTCGTGCGGCGGCCAGAACGGGGCACAAGACTGCCGCTCCTCCTCCTCCTCCTCTTCCAGGTGAGAGCTGAGATCTCCTTCCTTCCTTCCTTCCTTCCTTCTGTAGCTGAGATCTCTCCGCTGGCGTCTTCGCCTATTTGTTTGGATGTATCACTAGATCCCATCCAGATGCATCATGTCACATTTAACTAGTGCTTGTCACAGTTCAAATATAACGTGTGTTGTGTTTTTAGGGTCACTCGAATCAAACTAAACAACAGGTCCGATGGCGGCGGATTCTAGCGCTCGCAGGCAGCCAACCTTCACCAAGGTCGACCAGCTGCGCCCGGGCACCCACGGCCACAACCTAGTCGTCAAGGTTGTCGACTCCAAGTTGATCCTCCAGAGGGGCGGAGGTCCCCAGGTCAGGCAGCAGGCGAGGATTGCTGAGTGCTTGTCGGCGATGAAACTGGAATCATTGTCTTCACAGCAAGGAACGACCAAGGTACAAACTCGCTTGCTGCCTCTCTGTGGGCTCCCTCTTCTGTTTTTTAATTGGACATCATCATGATGATAGATAACTCATTTTCCACTTAAAACATTGTCTCATCAATTAAAAGGTGGAGGAGCACAAAGCTTTATGGCCTTTTGATACTCAGTTTATGATGCTGTTGTTTGCAAAATTCACAAGTTATGCCAGATCACCAGCACTTGAGTTGAAATCATCTTCTGTTGGCAGTCTAGCTGCTTATACATATCATATTCTTTACAGCTAATTATTTCACCCACAGTTTTTCATGGCACTTGGGATGATATACTTCTTTTTTTTTTCCCCTCGACAACAAGGTGCATTATTTGGTACTCTACACCACTTTTTATTACGGCTATTCGATGACGAATATTGGGTTAATAATACATCTGGCTGGCAGAGTATTGAAATCTACACTTTCCTTTTGTTGCTTTGCAGTGGAGGTAATGAAGCCAGGGGCGACTGTTGAGCTTAGGAATGCCAAGATTGACATGTTTAAGGGGTCAATGCGGCTCGCAGTGGACAAGTGGGGAATAGTGAAAGCTGCTGAAAACCCAGCTGAGTTTTACAGTTAAAGAGGACAACAACCTGTCCTTGATTGAGTTTGAGCTGGTGACCGTGGTGGAGTGAGCTTATTTTATTTTATTTTATTTTGTGTAGGAGGATGGTATGGCATGTGGCTGAACATATTCATCCTTTTTTTTTTCTTCCTCGCCAACAATAAGGGATTCTTTCTTTTATGTATCGGAGGTTTGGCTATCGCGTTGGTGTTGAGCTGTGGGGTCATGAAGATTGTTCTATAACAGGCAGCCTGTCCTGTGTCATTATGCGTTGCAACCTTGCCTAATGACTGCTTAATGAGGGGTTGTTTGTATTCATCTTTTGTAACCTTGCCTGAAGTTTTTTTCTGCCAAGGTAGTCAGTCATGGTGAAAGTTTTGACATCCTACACTGGATGATCCATTCCAGTTCCAGTGATGTCTTGCATCATTCCTTTCCTTGTAGTCGTGGGTAGGTGAGCAGGTAAGAGCACCAGCTTAAGCTTTGTTGGAAATGGGGCGGTCTAAAGCGAGACACAGTGGTTGGCTACTACTCCATACATATGATTGTGCTTTGAGAGAGGCCAGCAAAGTTTGAGAGGACCATCTTATCTTGTTGGTTTTGGACCATCCTTTTTCTGGGATCAAATTAAGATGTTTCAATTTGTTTGGCACCCAGCGGAGAGGAGAGCAGGCAGGGAGGGGTAAAGTGAAGTGAAGGAAGACGAAAAGGAATTGCATGCGTGGCCACCACTCCATTTCCTTTCCACCCCCTGCTGCTGCTGCTGCTGGATCCAATTCTTCCAAACAAGCCCTTTCCCTCTTCCACTCCACACCTAGCCGCAGCAAGCAAGCAAGCAAAGTTCCCACCATTTTTGTTGTTCGATTCGATTGGATCCGATTCCGGCCATGGCCCCGACCACGCCAAGGTCAAGCGGGAGCAGGTAATGGCTGCCGCTGCCCCAACTGCCTCCTCCCCGGCGCCGCAGCCCATTTCCACCACCTCCGCCTTACCCCCTTCCCTCTCCTCGCCGCCGCCCGCCGCTCCTCCCCGTCCTCCACCCCCACTGGTTGCTAACTCGCGCCCCCACCCCACCCCGCACCCTTGCTCCTCCTCCGCCGCCTCCCACACCCCCGCCATCGACAGCCCCTTCCAAGCCAGCAACACCCCTTCCAAGCCAAGGACGCCTGCTCCGGCGTCACCTCCTACCAGCGATGCTTCCTCTTCTCCAGCCGTCGTGCCATCACCACCACCGAGACATCACAAGCCGTTGCCCACGCCTGCCACGGCAGCTGACCCGGCCCATCCAAACAAGTCTTTGCGCTCAGCCCCCTCCGCGGGAGGAGGGCTTAGTTCCGGCGTCAGCATAGCCATAGGTGGGGCGGTGCTCGCCGTTCTTGTGCTTAGTTTGATAGCAGCTGCTGTTTTGTACACCAACAGCCGTCGGCGCAAGAGGGAAACTAATGGTTACCGTGCTGGATTCATGTCCCCCACCTCCCCCTTTTCCTCTCAGCAGCCATCAGGTAACATGTTCTGCCTCTACTTGAGAACCAAGGTGTGTTTGTGTGCTTAGGGGCAACACCGCCACTGATGTGATGTGCACCCACCCACTCGTCTTCAGGTGGCTCAGAAAATGTAGGATCATCGGTTGACCCTTCTGTCCAAACCAGCTATGGCTCGGGGACTCCCAGACTGCAAGCATGCTTGTCCGATATTAGCATGGGCAATACCAGGTTCTTCTCATATGTGGAGCTCCATCAGATTACTGATGGTTTCTCGGTTCAGAAACTGCTAGGGGAAGGAGGTTTTGGCTCGGTATACAAGGGCTGCCTGCCTGATGGTAAAGTGGTCGCCGTGAAGCAACTCAAAGATGGTGGTGGACAAGGTGAACGCGAGTTTCAGGCTGAAGTGGAGATAATTAGTCGCGTGCATCACCGCCATCTTGTTTCTCTTGTTGGATATTGCATTTCCAGTAATCACAGATTGCTTGTCTACGATTTTGTGTCTAATAACACTCTACATTATCATCTTCACGGTACGCTGTTTTCCTATTGCTGGTTTCATACAAGCATATCCGTTGAACAAGGTACTGAATTGATCTGCAACCACAGGGCATGGAAGGCCTGTTTTAGAATGGTTTGCCAGGATTAAAATTGCTGCTGGTGCTGCTCGTGGGATTGCATACCTACATGAAGACTGTAATGTCCCTTCATAGGATTTCCATCTATTTCAGTCTCTTTGGTTTTAAAACAACTTCCTCTTTATCCTTTTGCAGGCCATCCAAGGATCATCCATCGAGACATCAAGTCCTCAAACATTTTATTGGATAATAACTTTGAGGCAAAGGTAAGCAAAGGAGCCTGATTTTTTTTCTCACAATACAATAACTATAGTTAACTAGCATGGAACACACTGTTTCCTGTGGGTGATTGTTTTGCTCATTTCGTTGCACATAATCATGTATGATTCCTTTGACTTTCCATGACAAGCTTTGGTTGCGAGCCACATTTTCCTATCATTGTTCCCAGCGCTTCGTAGATTTATTTGGGAAAATGCCTTGCGTCCGACTGTTTCCATACGACTCCTGTCCGACTAGTGCTAACATGCGTGCTGTGCTAATGGGGCTGCCCGCCTGCCCTGCTCTGTCTGTAGTCACGTCACAGTGCAGTCGGGACGGACGAACGGGTTGGACACATAGCAATGCTGGCTTATTTGTTAGCCAACTCTTTTTTCTAAAGTACAATGAGCATTTTTCTGAAACGAAAACTGCGGTTTGCCAATCTTGTAGTTGGAGACAACAAAAAATGGATTTAGTAAGCACCAATACTCAGTTTGTCCTTAGAAATGTGGAAGAAACAGTCTCTTGAAAAAAAAAAGATTTAGGTAAGTATCTACTGCTTTTGTACGGTCCTCTATCTTTTTTGAGCGTGGTACATATGTGCTGTGGTAGAAAATATATATGATAATGCGACACTCGTTAGTTTCTTCTTTAAGGGTCAGGGTTAATAGGAGGCAAGGATTTGTTGATTGTATTATATCCATGAATTCTAGGTGGCTGATTTTGGTCTCGCGAGATTGGCTTTGGATGCTGTAACTCATGTAACTACCCGTGTTATGGGGACATTTGGGTGAGTCAAGTACCGCCAAAGTTGAAAACAAACAGTGGTATATAATTGCGACTAAATTCTTTTTTCCTTTTATTGTAGGTACATGGCTCCAGAGTATGCATCAAGTGGCAAATTGACTGAGAGATCTGATGTATTCTCTTTTGGTGTTGTTCTCTTAGAGATTATTACAGGCCTTCGGCCTGTTGATGCATCGAGACCTTCGGGTAACGAGAGCCTTGTCGAGTGGGTGAGTCGCTTGTTGATGTTCCTGGGCCACTTCGTTCACTATTATTTTTGGAATTTCTACACTGAAACACTACGAGCTTGTCCCCTGCGTTTGATGGTCTAATGCATATCACGCGGGCAATTTAAATGCAACATTAAAGTATCTGCTGATAGGCTGCAGTAGACTTAAAATCCTCATGAGTGCTGTGACTAAGCATAGAGAATAGGGAAATCTTACTTGGATCTTTTTACAGGAAGACCCTACTGTCAGCCATGTACACTGACTAGGACTAACATCTTTGTGATAGATGAATAACTGTGATAGGAATAGGATTATTGCCTAAACCCATGAAATGTAAACTAGCTGCAAATCTCACCATGAAAAATTCTAGGGTAACGGGAGACGAAAATCATCTCTTAATGTTGTTACTTCAGGAAAAACATTCATAACAGTGATTCTTTTGTTCATAAAAAACAAAAAGGTTTCTACCTGGGGTTCAGAAGGGTGTACAAACCACTGAACTCCTGCAAGCCCTGATGTTTCTCAAATGATCCCCTTTGCAATTATTTGCAGGCGAGGCCGTTGCTTTCTCGAGCTCTTGACACGGGTTATTTGGAAGGGTTGATTGACCCCAGGCTTGAGAAGAACTTCAATGAGGTAGAGATGTTCCGTATGATCGAGGCTGCCGCAGCATGTATCCGGCATTCGGCGTCAAGGAGGCCCAGAATGAGCCAGGTACTTGCAATTCTTTTGAGTATATAATTCTGATGTAGTGGGAAAATAAATCTTTCATTTTGTCAGCATGGCGATTGTTTTCCATTATCTTAAAACATTACACCTAATTGTTTGAAATTAGAGAACCAGTTTTCATGTATAATGCAAAAATCAAGTAAATACACAACCTGAGTGTGTGGTAACATGGAAGTGTGGAACACTTGATGCACACTGAGGAGAAATAACTGATTTCTCTGGTTGTTCAAACAGAGCATGACATTGTTGTCACTTGCAGGTGGTGCGAGTTCTTGATAGCTTAGCGGACATTGATCTAACAAATGGTGTTCAGCCTGGGCAAAGCGAGCTTTTCAACGTTGCCAACACCGCAGATATACGGATGTTCCAGCGGATGGTGGCTGGTGCACAAGATGACAGCTCCGACTTGAGCCAAAACGGTTGGAGTAGTCATAGTAGTAGTAGAGGAGGTACTGGCGCTGCCCCAAGTTCCAGGATATTGTGATATATCGACCGCATCTGCTTATTTTTTTTTCTTTTTTAGCATTATGTTCTGACTATGTAGTAGTCATCATCATTTTTCTACAATAACTAACCAGTCCAGTCGAAGTTGTTGTATCGAACGAGTGAATGTCTCTCCTGGTTTCCTTGTCTTCCTTGCTATTTAGGAACTTGTTAGATTACACAGATTTGTTTTCCGGGTCCTATTTTGTGGGGTATGAAGCAAAGCAATAGACATAATATACATTGGCATTGAAACAGAGTAATGCTACGCCGATCTCAAAAAAAAAAAAAAAGAGTAATGGTACGCCTCTACTTAAAATATGTACAAAATGCCTACAAAATGCTGATGTGTTTCGCTACGTTAGCATTCCGTAGAATTTAAGGTGAAATTTTTTTGTAGGTGTAGCACTGCTCATTGAAACACATGGAAGTGAGTTAGAGCTGCTGTAAGCGTGCGTGCGTGCGTATACTGGTGACGAACTCCAGGAGATGCCTGGTTGGAGCTTTAAACTGTACTCTTCTTGTTGTCCGTTGGTTTTAATCAATGAGAGAGACTGGGAAGCCCGTAAATAAACTCTAAAAAATTGTAGTTGCGGGCTCAAGTTTAATCTCGCATTTGGTCTGAATCCGCTAGAAATGTCTGTCGTCTCCGTCTCCGTTGATGGCGCCGCGGTTGCCGTCCTAGTCGTAACTTGCCCAACCAGGCATGACATACGCGGTGATGACCAATGTCGCTTTCGTCGTCGTCTTCCACTTCTAGAAGAAGTGGCGTTGGAACTCCAGCAAAGAAAATCCCAATCCCTTTCTTCAGGTCAGGACATCTGACCTGACCATTGATTCAAAGGACTCTGGTCAATTTAGGCACCGTGCTCATATTGATTTGGTGATTCATACGACTATATTCTCGTGATTCCAATAACTATTTGTGCCAATAATCATCGGCTTTTCTTCTTTTTCTTTGTACAGGTCGATCTCGCGGTTCTTTAGATTAGGGAGGGCAAAATCCCCTTCTGCTCGCTGAACCAGATCCAAAGGTTAGTGAAACTTCAGGGGTCATATATATGATGCCTTCTATTCATACAAGCCCCTTAAACAAAGTCAAATTTCACAAGCCATCAAAATTGACAGTTATATAATTGTTCGTGGACCCAAAAGAAGAGAGAGAAAAAGGAAGTTTTATTTCCAACTCTGTCTATACCTTGGAAAAAAAAGGTATTCACCCCCGAATTGCCGGGGGAAAAAAAAGGTAGCATTTATACCACCCTCCTACAACCCCAATTTACAGCCCTGGCATCCCACTTCTAATAAAAAAATGGGCCCTATGGACGGACAAACAGACACATATCCCTCATGTACAGTTGATTCTTCTTCTTTCTTTCCTTGGAAATACAGTAAGCTACTCTTCTTCCTTACAACAAAACTGCCGCTCTAGAAGCTGATTTCTATTTACATAATAGGATGTAGGTATTGGCCGACGATTTTGTCATGACAACTGAAGTGAATCCGCATGGTAGACCTTACTGTTGAGGCGAACAAGCGCCGCGGCGTCACGACGTGCTGACACGCCTACTCCAGTGGACCTTACTGAGAACTGGCGCAGGGCCTGTCCAAACTCAGGATCAGCATTGCTATCAGGCTGGCCTCTGTTCCGGTGGCGCAGCCATTGAATCTTGTTGTGGTAGTCTGGGAAGAACCATGTCTTGATCACTGCATAGGTGAAATAGGGGATGAGCGCGGCGGCGGACACCAGCAGGGTGACCACCCAGTAGGACGCCGCGCCAGCCAGCGCGTCCACGAACACCATGAAGTAGGTTGTCGAGAAAGTCGGCGTGATGGCACCGTAGGCGACCAGGAAAACGTACCTGCCGCCATCACATAATATCAGTAAGTGACTCTGCAGTACAAGAATGGGCTCCCTGTACCAGATTATCAGAACGAGATACGTACCAAAGTGCGATGCCACCCCAGATGCAGATGTGCTGTATCAGGGTGAAGTAGCTAACCGTGATCACCATCTGAGCGTTGACGGCCCATACAACGCATGTATATACGGTCGCACCAAGGGTCGCCATGTCCATCACCTCTCCACTTTTGCGGAACGCCTGGTGCTGCAGTGAGGCAGTACTGAGGAAGAAGATGATCACAGCACTGGCCACGCCGTATAACATCCATCCTAGGATCCTTGACCAACGGAACAGCAGGTTCTGTGGACCCTCCTGGTACAGCATCGGGTACTGCGTTGCCACACACAATAAGGTTGACGATCCATCGACCCGTGCAACTTGTTTTATATTGGAACCAGCGAATTAAGACAATCAGCAATTGTACAAGGAGTAGCTTATTAGGTACCTTGAGGCAGAACCGAGCTGAAACATCTTGGTCGAAGACTCCCATAGCGATCACAGGAAGAGACGTGAAGAGGATGTTGTAGAGTGCTGTGCCCAATCATTGTAGAAAGTCTGGCCTGAAAATGATGTGTATGCCTCGTATAGGAACATGGTCACACCAAATGTGATGTTCTTGTAGAAGAAGTAGCATATCTGTGGATTCAGAAAAGTACAAAAACAAAGGATGTCAGATGCTCGATTCAACTTCACAATGATGCACAAGTGACAACATACTGAAAAGGTAAACAAAAAATAAGGAGTAACGTGCAGCTGTATCACAGTACCATTGATGAGATCCTGCTATAGCACCAGTGTCCATGGACAAGTAACAGACGTTCGAGAAAGCGGAACTGGGCAATGGAAACATCGCTTGCCATGACAGCCTGAGATTCAGCGAAAAAAGAGAGCAGATCAGCACACAGAAAATCCTTTTGGACTCACTTGTGAGCAGCAAAATCAGACCTGCATTCCTTCAGCACCGCTGATTCCAACCCCAATATCTGCCTCTTGAATCATGCCAACGTCGTTTGCACCGTCACCAATCGCCAATGTAACTTTACTGGTGCCGGTTTTGACAAGCCTTGTAACCTACATCGCCAACGAAATTAGAATTTAAATTCTTTGTTTACCACCCAAAAAGACAAATTTGAGATGTTGAACTTACAAGTGCTTTCTGCTTGGGTGAAGACCGGCAGCAGATGACTGATCCACAAACAATTGCAAGATCAAGGAACATGCCCTTTGCATCATCTTCCAGAGCATATGTAAGTGACTTCCCATCAATGATCAAGGCAAGGTTTCACCAGAGGATGCATTTATGAGTTTCTTTCCCTCGTTTATTTGCTGCACCACGTTATCCTTAGAAGCCTGTAATCATGCAGCAGCACACAGGGTGAGCACCATTCTGGTGATTTTTTTTTTTTTCCTAATCAATGCATTCACCTATAACACCTTAATGATTGAACCATTAATAGTTTGCTTACTTTAGCAATAGCTGCCTTGTCACTGCCTTTCTCCAATGCAATGATATCTGGTGTCTCTAATGTGATTGTTATTTGCTTCATTCCTTGTCTGAGTAAACTGCAAGCATACCTGTGAAAAAATGTATCATATTTTAAGTTCATAAAGAGTACTAAGTATTTCCATAAGTATTAACGCTGCTAAAATAGATGGCATACCCAATGTTGATGGCGGTCTCCATCTTGTCGCCTGTGAGCACCCATATCTTGATGCCAGCTTGAGCAAGTTTGTCAATGCATTCAGGCACCTAAAAAGATGCATATAAGAAAACCCAAATAGACCTCTAAGATTGTAAAATATTAACTCATGGAAGAATAGTTTCTTTTTCTCACCCCCTTTTGTAGTTTATCCTCAACAGCGGTAGCACCAGAAGGATCAGATCCCTCTAGCAAATCTGCAGCCTCTTCAATCTTTTCATCTCTGTCAGCACTGACAGAATTCTTAGCTGTTGTGAACTTCCTGTTGAAATTCGCGTATTCATCATCCTCAAGTTCACGGTATGCAAGAACTAGAGTTCTCAGACCGGCATCAGCGTATTCATTTATGTGCTGTTGGGTCACTTGTCTGTATGCACTCTCAGAACTTGATAGCCTTTCAAACATTACACTGCATGTATTGAGATCGAGTCATGACATAGCCATTATGCAAGTCCGGTGATTAATAGTCCAAAAGGATAACATACCTGTCAGCGCCTTTACTGAAGAGAAATGCTTTCCCCTCCTCATCCTTAACCACTACTGACATCCGCTTCCGAGCACTGTTGAACTCAAGTACATGCAAGACCCTATATGATCTGTCAAAACCGTTTAACAAGAAAACGGTCAGGTTTTCTCAATGGATACAGCATGAAAGGATTCTACTACTGTGTAGCAATCCTAATATTTTACCCAGAAGTTAAAATGAGTTTCAAGCTCATACCTGTCAACTTGTTTTCCAGACAAGGGATCTAACTCATGCAGAGAAATGCCTGTCTGTGTCCGTTGGTAAAATGTGAAACCAAGCTCCCGTGCTGCAACAACAAAGGCTGCCTCATCGGGAGACTCTGCTTCATATGATACTTTCCCTGACTGTTTGTCAACTTCAGGTATGCATGTGTGACAGATTGCCAACAACCGGAAGAACATTTGAATCACATCAGAGTGTGGTTGGTTGACCCAGTTACCATTCATTACACGCTCATCTGTGAAATTAAATCCCTTGACTGCAATTTTCCCCTCAGGCTGAAAACGCTCGTTGGCATTATCCATGTCGGCGATCAATGGTGCGCCTTTCCTCTTTGCCATAGCTCTTTCGACCTCGGTGATACCACGGCCGTACGCGGTTCCTGCGACAGAACATTTGATGAATTCCATGGAGTTGCAAGTCAAAGTCCCGGTTTTGTCTGTGAGAACTGTGTCAACTTGACCCAGCTCCTCATTCAGGTTGGACGTCCTGGCATGAGCTGGTGTGTCGGTCTCTTCGTGATACATGTGGATGTCTTGGTTTATGAACAGCGCCTGCAAGAGCTTGACGATCTCAATGGAAATGTAGAGGGAGATTGGGATGAAGTTCCCATAAAGCATCATTGCTGTCAGGAAGTGGAGTATTGCTGATATAGCGGGCTTGTTTGGATCAAAGTAGATGGTAGTGTCATCAGGCCGAAGGTACCACCTCTTAATCCTGCCATCTTGCAAGTCATCTCTGGTTGCAATTCCAAAGAAAATGGAGCCAATGACTGAAATCAGTACGAGTGAAGACAAAAGGAGGTAGATGATCCTGTCCATCTTCTTCTCGATGTTGCTTCGTTTGGATGGTACTTTCATAGCGTTCTGCATAACCTTTGTGTCATGGCCTGTGAAGATGACTGCACCATACACAAACTCGGTGTTCCGAAGCTTAGAGTCTCTGAGGAGGAGCTGCTGAGGTGAGAGAGGGTACTGTTGCCCTTGGATTTCGATGTTGCCGACAAATGAGTAGAGATGTGCATTTGGGTCTTCACATCTTATTACAGCCCTAAAGGTGGTGAAGCTCTCGTCATCCTGCAAGTTGGAGGTCACTTCTAGGGACTGCTTGAGCTTGAGGTTTGTCTCACCATCAAGGTTCATCGTCTCGACATAGCAAATGGCGTCATCGTAGCTAGACGAAAGCAAGACAAGATCAGCCGGGAAGAAGTCGTCCTTTTCAACCTTGACAATATCGCCAACACGGAGGTCCTTCCATTTGGCATCACAGAAGGCACCGTCCTGGAACACTTTTGTTCTTCGGTTGTTCACCTCGGTATCCTGGATGAAAGTTGAAAAGACAAGTTAGTTGATTTGGTCGTTCGATTTAACCGGGCGGGTCTAAATAAATTAATTAAGCCGAACGAACATTTGACATGCTGCAAGAGTCTTGAATGAAGAAGAGGAAAGAGCATGCTAATGAAGTAAGCTAGCACCTGCTGGTTCCTCCTCCAGTCCTCGACGGCCTCCTTGACCATGGTGGCGAGGATGATGAAGACGAGCGGCGCGACGGCGCTTGAGGAGGTGTAGGGGGGGCGAGGTCGGTGTAGGCGAGGCAGCCGGTGGCGAGGAAGTAGATGTTGGCGACCCGGCGGAACTGCTCGAAGAGGGACTTGGGCAGAAGGTGACCAGGTTGTACTTGGTCGTGGAGATGGAGTTGCTGCTCAGCTCCTCCTCCAGGTGGCGGGCGCCGGCGTTGACCACCCGCGAGAAGCCCGGCCCGCCGATCCTGGACGCCGGGTCGTCGTCGGCCACGCTGGGCCGCCGGCCGCACGCGAAGCTGTAGAGTCTGCTGAGGCGCATGGTCCTCCTCCTCCGCTCCGGCTCCGGCTCCGGCTCCTTCCTCCTCCTCCGGTTGGGGTTGGGGTTGGGGTTGGGGTGGCCGTCGACATCTCCGCCGCCGTCGGCCATTTGATGTGATGTTGTTGCAAAGCAATGCAATGCATGCACAACAGGAAGCAGGAGGAAGAAGAGCTGGGTACTTGTGGCGGCAAACTAATAAAAACTTTGACAGGATTGGGAGATGGCTTTATAACGAACCAACGAACGAACTTGCTGAGGCAAGAAGGGACCGACCGAGCCTTAATAGGATTTAGGAGCAGGTAGCGCAAAGCAGGGATATATGCGACGAAGCACCAAATGGAAAGCAGACAAGATAGATGGTGAAGCTCACAAAGAAAATCAATTTAATTAATTGAATGGAGGGTGAATGAATGAAACAAAACGCCAAGCCAACAGAGCATATAAATCTCAAGATAAGCAGACAGAAACGGGAAGAGCCAAAAATGGCGGCCAGAACCTGAAGCAGCTTGCTTGCTGCTTGAAAGCTCCTCCCGCGCTGAAGCCAAGATGGAACGGGGAGGGGGAGGGAAGACTCGATCAAGATTTTGGGGCCAAGAAAAAGCCAAGCCAAGCCAAGCCGGCCTTACAAATGTACTAGTATATGTAGCTGTGGCGAGCGACAGGTGGATTTGGAATCTCATCTCGTCAGTCGTCGCCGCGGAGGGCGGAGTTTCTATAGCCACGGTTGACTTACTCTCT
>JAAXCT010003069.1:0-46358 GCA_012490785.1 Eragrostis nindensis | reverse complement strand
GTCATCTAGGTCTGGCACAGATATATATATTTGGCGGAGGATGTCACACTCATCATCTTTACTCCCTCTGCGTCTCAATTGCTCTGCTCAAAGTTTACAACAAATCTAGAAAGAAATGCATGATGCAGCTGCCAGCAGAAGTAAATCGAAAATAGCTTCCTGTTTCTGATGGGACATACAGAAATAGTCTGTCTAGAATCTGTGATCTGAAAGTTTACATAATTTCCTAGAAAATTCGATTGATAGTTCCTCTCTAGTCCCTACCACTTCAAAGCAATGCAGATGTTGACCAAACATAGCTTCCAGCTTCTGATAGATAGGCCTACAGAAATGCTCCATGTCAATTGTCAAGAATATGCGTCCTGAACATTTACATACTTTCCTGGGCTACACCATTAAAGTAGCCTTCCAACTTGAGCATCATAGCCAACAGAACATCCTGATCCATTATGTTTTTCACGATATAAACCCAAAACATATGTCACACCGGCATAACAGGAGTGTAAAACAGCATTCAGTACGAGCAGGGAATAGGTAACCTAAGAAGGAAGGCAAGTTATTCAACTACCGAATAGAATAATTTTATAATGAGTGAGGTATATTTGGGTTTACGGTTGCTCCAAAAAAGTGTGCTATTAGTAACTTTTATCTTTACAAAGACTTCATACGAAGGAATCCTACAACCAAGTCAATATGATCTACAACAAATTTTATTTATCTCTCAAAGTGCTAAAACAACATGAGAGACAAGGCAACAGGCTGAACCGACAATAAACCTTACTCTGAGCAATGTGATTGGTATATATGCTGCAGATTACAATCCATTTATGCATGTATTGACAGTGTCTCCATGTCCATAGGATGCGCACTAACCACAGCCGTATAACTTGTCACCAAAATTATAGCTTTGAAACGCTGCACTCACATAGAAAATTGGTAGCCATACAATCCTCTCAAGAAGCAGTACTCCTTCCCAGCAAAACCTTGAAGAACGGAAGGCTAAGAAGGGGATATTATAGATGGACACTTCTCCTATATTCATCCCATCACAGCCTGGAGGTGAAAGGCAAATTGTATTGCAATCACATTTCTTGATGCCTGAAACAAGAACAGCAAGTCCAGCAGAACTATAAAAGACAATGCATTACTTTGAGGTAGAACGAACTGTGTGTAAACTTCATAGCAAGTATGAATTGCTCGTCATTGATATTGCAAGGCATTGCAGGGCCTTTAGAATCATATAAATTCATTGGTTGTGGTGCAGGCCCCCCGAAGGGTACTTTGCACTATACGAAAATGTTATTCTGCATTCCTTCCATTTCCAAAGATGACCTAGTAATTATCTAGCAATGCATACATGCTAATATTACCCAGTCAGGCCATCAAAAGCAGAATTCTAGCAATGTCTAACACAAACAACCTAGTGTTACGTACAACCATTCGAATTGATGACACAATGACATTCTAATGTTGTATGCTGATTTATTATGAAATTGTCAAGCATACAGATTACAGAACAACCTAATAATCCCGCATTGCGTACTATGTACACTCCATTTGGAGACATTTCTCTCCAACACAACACCTAAATAGAACAAGATTAGCTCTTTCAGCAATGCCGCAGCAAGTGCACATTCCGTACCTCATTCATCTCAGTGTACAAACTCCGACACCCCTAAGTTGGGATTGCTGCTGGCCTAGTCACGTAGGATGACTGAGTCCGCAATCTCCATCAGTGGCTTAAGGCACTCGGGAGCAAACTTGCGGGCGAACATGTATGAGTATGTCCCATTTCTTCCTCAGCTCCCTGATCAGACTTGCCGACACCTCTCCAGGCCCGTAGGTGTGTGGGTGGCCAGCAACTGAATCCGTCCAATTTACCCTTGTCAGTGTAACTTAGTGCAACCATCCGGATCTTGTTATCCATCAATGTCGGGAAGTAATGCTCCTCCGGGTAACATGAATCCCTGAGCTTGATCAGACAGGGCTGCTTGAACTTCTTCCACAGCCGCATATCCCTCACAACCATGATGGCATGCCTTCTGGTGAGCACAAAGAACTGAGATCCGGCCCGGAACTGATCATATGGCACCTCCGGGAGCATCACGTCATCACCTCGGGCATAGTAACGGTCGTGCAGCACCGTGGGATCATTGTCCATGTTGTCCTTTATCTCAATGAAGCTGCGGTGGTGGCCTCGAGGGCCAGCAGTGTCCGAGAGAAGTGCATTGTACAGAGTGGGGAACGGGTGGAGCGGGATGCAAGACTGCGACAGGAGCGCAAAGAACTGGTTGGATGAGTCGTCGAGGAGCGCAGTGGCGAGGAGGCGGCGCGCGGCGGAGATGAGAGTGGGTGAGGCGCGCTGCGTGGCCTTGGCGGGGACAAAGCGGCCCCGGAAAGAGGGCGTGGGCGGCAGCTCGAGGACGGAGTAGGGGTCGGCGTGGACATATATGTTGAAGAGGTGGTGGTGGCCGCGGAAGAACTTCTCCCATAGCGGGGAGAAGACGAGGTCGGAGTTGGTGAGAAAGAGGAAGGCGACCTTGGGCGCAGGGCGGCGGCGGAAGAAGTAGGAGGCGGTGGAGGGCGTCGGCGTTGCTGAGGAGGAGGAGAGGATGGCGCGGCGGAAGAGGGCGAGGTCGTCGGACTCGTCGGCGTCCGGGATGGCCGAAGCGTCTTGGGCGGGAGCAACCGCGGCGCGAGGAGGAAGACGGCCGGGATGGAGACGAGCAGAGCACGGAGAGCACGAACGGCGAGGTGTAAGCTGTCGCCGGCGACGTCATCTCCGGCCAGCGGCTCTGTTCGGATCAGGATTCACAGAATGCGCGCAGCTCGCGGCCAATGCAGCGGATCTCGGCTGCGTGGGTGGGTGGGTGGGGAGTGAGATCAGAGATTTCTCCAATGGAACGAAAAAGGTAGAAGGATTTGAGAGCGATTGATGGGGACAGTCCGCCCTCAAATTGGGGACAAGGAAAAGGCCCGGCGACCTGGATCTTGCGATTTGGGGCCAGAGCTCGTCTCGCGAGACGATTGAACACGACAAAGGAACAATCGGGAGATTTCTCGCTTACAGCATGAACAAGAGGAACCGAAGAAATCGGACGCAGAACCACTCCCTCCAGAAATGGCCAATGCCGCGCGCCGCGCCGCCCCGCCCCTAGGCTCCAAACTGGTCGAGCCCCATCACAGCCTGGCGCGAGATCCGCGAACGGCAGGCAGGTGAGGACAGCCCAAACCAAGACCGGGGGCAGAACGGCACGCACAGGCCCAGCCGAGAACCACGAAACCCGGCGCGGAACCGGGAATGGCGGATCGAAGACCCGCGCGCGCGGAGGAGCTGGCCGGGCGACGGGATCCTGAACCACCGAGGCGCGAGCTGGGAGGGTGAGGTTTTCTGGAGATCTTCTCTGGGCCGGGAAGGGGAGGGACAGGAAACGGAGGTGGTCGGAGGTCGGGAACGGAAATGGAACGGAGGATGATGAGAGAGAGAGTGAGGAGGCGGAGGAAGGTGGACGACGAGGTAATGTACGCGGCTTATATCTGTGGCGTTCTGCTCGTCGCTGTCACCGGACGATGGGCCCGGCCCCTGTGGTGGGCTTAATTATAGAGTGGGCGTTGCAATTAACTTAACCGACGGCGACGCGCGCAATTAAGGGGTGCGGTTAGTGGGTCGCCGCACTGTCACTTCAGGCTCGAGCCGTCGCCGATTTTCGGATCCCGGCGGTCGGATCCGCCCGCGGGCGCGAACTCGATGCCCCGGCGTCGCGTCTAGAACCGTCTTAACGGCGAGAGAGAGGTTAACGACGGGGATCAGTGCTGAGCAGTCACGTCACGTCGCCGTGGGATGGTGGTGGCCGGAGGGTTGAGGCTGACGGGTGGGGCGATGTGTCGGTGGGCGTGGGGAATTTTCTTCTTCTTTTTCTAATTCACGGCAGCTGATGAAGGAGGCAGAGGTGGCTGGCGCGTCGCATGGACACGTTGACCGAATTCGCGGAAGCCGTAGAGCTTCGTCAGGTCAGGCAGGTGTAGTCGCGTAGCTAAGCTGCCATGCGTTCTGCGTGTCTCGGAGCGTTTAGGTTACGACTGAACATTTGTACGCTTGTGGTTTCGTTGGATTGTGGCGTTTCTTTATGTCTAACATTTTTGAATAATTGATGAGCAAACTCTTGTTTTTCTTTTTTTTTTGGGTGCAAGGGAGCAACTCTTGTTTATTACCTATCGATTTTGATTAGTGATGTTCAATACGTGGGGTCTCTTAATAATTGTTAAAGAGTTGATATAGATATGCTGCTGCTAAACAAAAAATGGCACCTGCCACTTGCCAACAGAATATCAGCGAAAGAAAGGGCAACGAGACAGGTCAGTACTAGTAGATAGTAATAATCAACGCTATTGTGCACTTTTAGGACATCTGTAATTGACTAGTAGAGCCGATGTCATTTTCCAGGTAGCTTTGTAAGATAAGTGAGTGCGTGCTTTATTCTATTGGAGGATGACAAACAAAAAGGCTGTGACTCACAACAAAACAGAACAGACCCCAAATAAGAAAAAGAAACACAAACACATAAAACAAAGTAAAATTTGCATGAAACGCTGTAAAAACATGACTTTTGCTGTTAGGCACTGCAACAAGTTCTATTTGCTATTGGACACTACATTGAGGGGTGCCCCATAGCAAATTTGGCCCGAATAAGAAAAAACAAACACAAACACATAAAACAAAGGTAAAATTTGCTATGTAATACTGTAAAAACGTGGCCTTTGCTGCTAGACAGTGCAACAAGTTTTATTTGGTATACTGAACACTACGATTGAGGAGTGTCCCATTCCAAATTTGGCCTAAAACAAATACCATGCACACGTACGGAATACGGAATCGCCTCCGGCGGTAACCAACTCTTCTTGACATCAGAACGAGCTCTACAATGCCCAGAAGATGCGTCAGGCTTCTAGTGCTGGCAGATGCTAGGTGGTCGTTGAGACACTAGATCGGCGTGATTGAATAGTGAGGATAATTTTTTGAAGAGTACTACTACTGGAGAATTGTTGTGCTAATTGAGTTTGCAGTGGCTTCTCTCTTAACAACACGGCGAATGTGTAGCACCCGCAGAATGATCTATGAAAGATTTGCTTTTTCTTCTTTCCGAGGAGAAAGATTTGCTAGCAATACTAGTTCAGCTAAAAAAACTAACTCTGAAAAGGGGCAGACTAGAATTAAAATGCCTATTGTTTAACTCCAGTAAAAAATATTCATGCATGTGTACGGTACGTATTTGGAAACTTGAATTGTAGGATTACAAGTCCAAATGGATTCCCGGAGGAACTTGACCGTGGTACATCCTCGTGTAACAAAGTTTGAAGAAAGAGGTTTAGCATGACACGTGAATTGAAGAAAACGATGCAGGAATCCAATGCCTACGCGCGCCGGTTCAGTCCAAACAGGAGCACGTCGTCTTGCTTTGACATTTGCAGTTTTGTACGGGTGTACTCCTTTCGGTACATGACCTTACAGCTTACGTGAAGTAGCTTCTGACCATACGTACGTGGCGGGATACGGCCACGCTCACGCCCAACTGAAAGAGACGCTGACATAATGCTTCACTACGTGTCCTGTTGAAATTTTCTTCTTAATTTTCAACACGTCAACATAGTATGAATTCATGGTCCATATCGTTGACGAAGATGATTGATGCTACTAACTTCCTTCCGTCCATAAATATAAGAATTTGTTGACTTTCACCAACTCGTTTTACCACTCGTCTTATTTAAAAAATTTGTAAAAATATAAAAATAAATAAGTCATACTTAAAATATTTTAGTGGATAAAACAAGTCATAACAAAATAAATAATTTTTGCGTAATTTTTTTGAATAAGACGAGTGTCAAACGACTTGACTGAAAGTCCCAAATCTTTATTTGTAACGGAAGAATACTCCCATCTTTGTACAAGCCACCACCGTGTTCTTCCAGATGCCACATGAGCGTGAGAACTTGTAACAAGCCACCACCGTGTTCTTCCATGCCACATGAGCGTGAGAACATGCAGCTAACCCTCTAGAACGATGGCAGTAGATCTGATCGGGGTCAGGTCAGTGTCGGTCTGGATCCAGAGGCGTGTGCGCCCATATTGCGACGATCCCATTGGTCAGCATCAGCAGAGGATGGTAAACCCTCGGATTCGTTTCTTGCCATTCCTGCCGACCACTGGCCTGGTGGTGACACCACCACCAGCAGCAGCTATTTTTACTGTTGCTCCTCACCACTCTCCCACATCTTCTTTTGTTATTGGAGGGAGTACGTTTTATGACTTGATCTTCGAATTCTAGCTAGCTGAGCTCCACAACTTTTCAATGAGAGGCACGAAATGCAGGTTGTTCACGGCAAAACCGAAGCCGTTTCCCATAGCATTCTTGAAAATCTATCAATGTGCCAGCAGAGGCGTCTAAGCTTTCCTTTACCATTTATTGTGCCAGCAGAGATCACCAAACTGTTTACTGCTTGGTTCATACACATGACACATGATGCTACGCCACATGAGCCCAACAGAGGGGGAGTTTACAACCACATGACCTCAACTATGTGACCAATCATAAACAAATCTGGAGAGCATGCAACTTTGACCTGAATGATTGTACTCGAAAGGAATACCAGCAGAAGCTGGTGCTCTGTGAAAGCTGGAGTACGGTTTCCCAACAAACTTCCACACACTTGGCAAAGGAGAGCTATTATGGAGATCTCCTTTGCTCAATCAAAACATTCTGCTTATATTAGTACAATTCTTTGAAATCCCCATATCAAACAGAGAATATGGGTGTGGTTTCAATGCACGAAAGCTGGATAAAAAAATTGCATTTTTTTAAAGGAACGTATGGCTCCTAAAATGCTCCACATGCTATTATAAACATAGATTATGCGAGGACCTAATGGCTCCTAAAATATCCGATTTTAAAGTATGTGCGCGTGCACCAACTGATACGTTCTGTGAGCCATTGATCACATCTTGCAGGACCGATTAACAATAGAAAAGGCGCACATATTCTTTGTAATCAGAAAGAAAAGGAGGCATATAACAGACAACCTTTAGTTTTCAGACACACCACAAGGGAAACAACACAACCACACAGATCCTACTTTCAACAATCAGCCAGGCAACTTACAGGAAGGTAAAATTAGAAAAAGGGGAGGCAGAATAAAGGAACACTGCACAATAAGAACTGCAAAACAGCACCAATCTAGATACAGGATGTTCTTTGAAAATGTTATTTACACAGATGAAGCATGCACAGCTGGAGAAATATACCATGAACGGCTTATCTTATCAGGCCTGTAACTCAACCTGCTTCCCAGCTTGGTTAGGAGCGCCTACCCGTGCTTTCGGATCAGACCTAGCACTGGCAGATCTGTTCATCGAATTTTTGCGGGTTGAAACCTTTCCTGCTTCGCTGCCAACTGTTTGGGCACGTAAATATAAAAAGAAAATGTCAAAACTTTGAGAGTTAAGAAGTGATGGCAATGCACCACAAACATAAGGAGAGTTGTGTGGCTTGTGTGTTTCTAAAACAATACTACCTCCAGTCATCTTAGATGACATTCAGATATCTAAATCATGTCCTCAACAGATGATTGGAGGTATCGTGTAATAAATTACAGAGCAACTAAGCATGCAGCCTAATTTACTTTTCATCTCAATATTTCATTTTCAAAGAGTTTAACAAAATCCTTGGGACACAGAATATTGTTGGCATATCACTTAAGCTTGAAAAGGGAATATGGCCAAGAATAAATGATTGACAACACTAAATTAGCAGGGAATAATCAAAATAAATAAAACTCTTGCAGGATGCACCAATTGGTTAAATTAGATGATTCTAATTGCTTTCAGGTGCAAATGTGCTGATAAAACGACAAGAAACTATTTAGGATGCAAAGTCCACTACATTCATTATGAAATCATATAACTTGAAAGTACCGTATTTACCATTATTTGGCAGGGATAGTCGCTTCTTGGCTAGTGTATTTACTTGCGCAAGCCTATCTTTTGGAGTGCGCACAGCTTTGGAAGCTAGTTCTGTGGGGTGGGAGCTGACTTCCTCAAAAACTTCACCTGAAGTCTTTGCCTTTTGTTTGGATGATCCCAAAGAGGTGGAAGGTAACACACTTGTTGGTTGTGCAGATGAAGTACAACTAACATCGGAATATGACTTTTTGTGGCGCACACCTTTCTTCCTGCTCTGACCACAAGGGGCACCTGAAGTTGTTGTTTTTCCCTTTGGAGTGACCTGAGACTTCATTTCTTCACCCTGCTTATCTTCAAGCACTGGCAAACTCTCTTTGGCATTATTGTCCAGTAACCTGTTCTCCCATGGACGTACAGCCATCCACCTGTCTAACCAGTTTGACCCCCAGTGACTGTCATCCAGTTCAGATCCTTGCAGACTCATGGATTTATGTTGCCTCGAACCAGCTTGCCGCTGAACCAAGATAAACACACTTCTCAGTGAATCCAACACTTAACAGACATAAAAATAATGCAGAAGTGTTGGAGAGGAAATAATTCTTTTTTATTAGATATAGTTGGATTTCATCTCTAGCTTACCTAACTTGATTGGCATTAAAAGGCTTCTCTGCTGTTGTGGTTTTCGTTGTTCTTTTTGAGGGGCAATCATGTTACTTATATGGTAAAAACATCAATTGTTTGCTATTAGCATCCATTCAGATAGCTAATTTTTCATGATATGTGGATACCTTATTAAGTGTGTTTCAAGGTCCCACTGTATGTGTTGGTTTATATACACCAGGTAGCAAATAATAAATATATCTAAACAAGATGAAAGGTTCAAAATGAGTTATTATTTCATACATCTCACAACATCATTGTTCTAACGATGTTGTCCAACAATCGAGATGCATTCTCACTAACTGTACTCCCTCTAGCTCTTTTTATTGATGCGTTGTGATCATTTGTAGAGGTGGCTGGCGTCATATTGTCTTAACGTCATCAAAAAAATAGTAATTTGTAGAGGTGGCTGGCGTCATATTGTCTTAAAGTCATCAAAAATATTGTTCCCTCTTCCAAAAATATTGTCTTAACGTCATAAAAAAAATTGGAGGGAGTAATTTGTAGGTTGAGGAAACATCTAACACATCCTTCATCAGTGTTATACCCCTGGCAAGTGAACTATAATCAAGAAAAATATTCAACAGATCCACAGGCTTGAGATCATTTGGCTAATTCAGTCAACAACTTCAGGTCAGCTCACAATTCACACTTTTCAGCACAGAGGTATACCCCTAAACATTACCTGATGAGTCAAAGCATATGCCATTGCCCTCTCACGCTTGGCAGCAGCTTCTTGCCTTTTCAATACTTTAGCTTGCATTTCCTCTGCAGAACCAATACTTCCACACCAGCCTTCCTGCAGTTGCCGTTGTGGCAGAAACAAAGACAATTATCAAATAAAAGTGTACATTAGAGGAAAGTAATGTTACTTACTCAATTGTCCTAGTAGGAAAAATGATGGACAGATTCAACAGTTAACGATGTTCATTGTTCAGGCCAATGGGCACCAAATCATTTATTGCTGGAATAATTATTTCCGTACATGACGAGTTGGGAACATATCAACACTTGCCCCAAAATTACTGCAAACTCCAGATGTTCAGCTGGAATCGCGCGAAAATTGAATATTATATATGGTTAAAAGCAAATCATAAAAATAGTTTGCTCACCCTAATCCACCAACCCACTACCGCCAAAATCTCCTCCACCATTCCCATAAAATTAACACGGGCTACCCCTCAAAGCCACTGAGGGCCAAGAGGAAATGCCAAAAATAAGGGGATAAGAATAATAAAGGCAAAAATATGTACACATCTCATAGAAACTATGGTAAGGAGAAGTGCATGAATGCTACAGCTTGATAATTTGGTGCTTATTTTATATTAATATAACAGGTAAGTCAAAGGACGCCTCAATGTATGTTCTCCCCCATTTTAAAAGAGAAAGTAAGTGTAGTTGATTTTCTCCTAAATCTGTATCCTAGACAGTAAAAAAAAAAATGCAAATTTGTGTGAAAAAAGAGACATATTGTAGCTTGTTGACTTCCGGAGGATTAAACGGCCTACCTCAACTTCTCGGACATAGTTATCCTCATCATCCTGCTCAGGAACCTTTTTCCGTGTCCCTTGATTTTCTAAAGCAACACGGACTTGTCTTGCTCGTACACGAGCTTGAGCTTTTACCAGTGCTTGCATACATTGAAGTGCTTCTGCTGTGTGCTTCCTTACAGCATGACCCCTGATAAGGGCTTGAAGTAGAACTATTCCTTTTAAAGCTCGTAAAGCACGTTTAGCCTGATAGATACGAATCCAACACAAACAAATAAAATAAATCAGAATTCCAAACCTTGAGGCTATGAAAAAGCACGAGGCATAATATTTTTAGTAAGGAAATAGATTCATCAACCCATGCTTTACAGTAACATAATTTGTATCTAGATATAAGTCAGTAAAGAAGCCTCAGTTTCAATTTGTTTTTTTGCCTTCTTGACAAATGAGGTGTTGATAGGATCAACAGGTATTCCCGAAATGATAGAACTCTCAAGAAAGTTGTTTTTCTCTTGCATTGTCTAATACTCTAATTCACCTATCGATCAAACTAGCTGACAGTTTACAAGTTGCTTTAGTTGGCAGAACATATCTATTACTATATCAGTAGCTACAAAGTGTAAAGATAGCATACCAAAAATGCTCGAAACGCAGACTGGATAGCTGTTGCTGCCAGATCCTCTCTTCTATCATGCTCAGTCTGAGAAACATGTACCTCAAGTAATGTACTGTCGGAACAAACTGAATTTGAAACAGCTTGCGTGTTTTTGTCATCAGTCGATGATTCATTTTGTACTGCAATTTCTTCTACTGCAGGTGCCCCTTCAGGATACAGAGAATGTTTCCGTTTGTGCAGTGATTGATTAGCAGAGCTCATCTACAATATTTACAACCAATTGTCATGGTGACCAGCAAATACAACTATATGCAGCAGTTATAATACAGCAGTGAAAACCACAAGAAGTCATGTGGAAGTGCAGGTATCCAAAATTAAAAATTTAAAATATTCTAGTGCATTACAAAGACAGACAGAAAGACAACATATCATAGCCCAAGGTTTATAGGTTTTTTATTATATTTAATTGGATGAAATTATGGAAGTAACAATGAAATTAACTGGTGCACGAGAAGGTAACTGTTTGAACAACTATAAATGAACAAGCTAAAATGCTTTAGAGGCAGCAACTTTTTAATTTCGAGAGATGCAAATAAATAAGGTTTTAAATAAAAAAGGAGGAAGATTCCCTAGAGTAAAGAACAAAGGAATCGTCTAATGATGCACGAAATCAATCATGTATCAATCACTAAGAGACCAATTAGAAAAGAAACAGAAAGATGGCATCAGTATACTTTTGTTCTTTTCTTCTCTTCTGTAGGTCAGGGCAACAAAGCACTGACACCAACAATTTATAGATATTTTGAGCTAGCTACCATTCTTTGTATCTGTGCACATTTATTTATAGTGCTGCTGGCATTATCCATATAACACCAACAATATTTCTCGTAACATTCCACATACTCATGTATTCTTGGTACAAAACTTATACTAGAAATTTTAATGAAATACAATCTTTTTCTATGTGGTACTACTGACAGTGAAGCAGGTTCGTTGAGTAACAAGCTTGTGACAGTGACATACCAACAACAGAAGTTGTGTGGCATCCAACAAGCCAGTGTTGGTGGAAAACCTTCTATTCTTTTGCAGTTTATTCTGATTCTTCAAGATTTGTCATGTTACCACAGAAGAAGACAACGAACAAGAATATTTGCACATCCAAGTTGTGCTCATGAAAACGGAAAAGATAAGATAAAAATAATTTATTCTTTACAATATGGTTCAGTGGACTAGATATTAAGCGTAAACCATAAGAGGTAATTGTAGAAAAAAAATCTATGTGGAATACCATAACTTACATTTTTACTGCTCTCAACATTCTGTTCATTCTCTTGCTTTTCTGCATTCTGCCCCTTTTCTTGCTTCTTTATTCCAACCAACGATTTAATCCACTTGGATGCGATGCCCATGATCCTCCTCCACTTTCGCTAACTCAATGACCTAAGACGAGTTTGTTACAGCGATTATTGCACGAAAGAAGTAAAGATGCCTTCTGCTTAGAGCTTAAGGTTAAAACACGAATAGGATTTGTACTATCACTCAACCAAGAAATGGAACATCTCAATTGCTAGAATTCCAAGCAATGTGTGGCAGTATTAACGCATCAAAATGCTAGCACATGCAAGTCGCTGAAACAAGGAAAAATATATATACGAAAATCTACACATGAAGGACGAAAGTAAGCATCATCGGCAAAATATATTGGATCCAGTGAAGAATGCAACAAATAACCTAACTGATATTATAAGGTCAGTCGGAACAACCATATATTCTGTCTGTCATTACTCTATCTGGTTGTTCCATTCTCACCGATAACCAACAAGTACACAAAACTGGTCTAGGACTATGACACCAAACTTGCCAAGTACCAGTGGCTACTGCTATTTACTAGTTACCTAATCTCTAGTTATTGAAGGAGCCATTATGTACATTAATATTGGATAAATATAAAGATTTTTTTTAAGGAAACGCAAAGTGACAGGAAATCTTCATCACGAGAAATGAAAATGTTTTGTTCGAAATGTTTTTGGCAGCATCTCAGGAAAAATGTAAGCTACTTTGGTATCGAATGACTGCAATCATGAACCGGTTCAGAATTAGAAGCAGTTCCCAGAAAGAATCGGCAACCAACTTTTTAAGTGTTGTAAGGGATGCAAAACTGAGCCAGCCAACGCATCCGACAAGAGAAGAAGATTCATTTCACAAGAGCAAGAGCTAAATGAAAAGCATGAATAATTCCATGACAGGCAAAAACAGCTCTGAGAATGTGCATCACAAATGGATGCAAATGGAAGAAATCTCGAATGCTGCAAAAGGAAACCAAAACCGATGGACTCTGCTTCATTTGTCCAAAACTGAACAACTTCACGTTAAACGAACCAGAAAGGGGGAAAGAATGATATAGAGACCCCATCTAAAATCTTGGACATGCAAACATGATTGTTGCTAACATGAGGGATTGGCCAAACTTTCAGCACAATAAATCTCTGCCTAAAAAAACCCACCAGCCTGCACGGAATACTACTTGTAACTTCTCCCGGGAGGCAAACCCGGGAAATCGAGTACAGCTTAGAGCCTCAGACGGCAGGCACGAGAGAGAATCAAACATAGCCCAGCGGCGAATTACACAGAAATGCGGCAAATGCAGCCCAAATCGAAACACGCGTCCATCCCTCGAATCAAAAGAAATCCGCACCCAAAACAGACCAAAACACGAGCGCCAAACCAGGGGCGCGCATCGCCGTTACCACGCCCTCCAAGACGGCGCAATTCTTAGCATCCGATGGGGTTGACACAGGGGCCTCACCTGGGCGGAGAACAGGAAAGAGCCTGATTGCCCGAGACGGGAGGCAGACCATGCCCTCTCCCCTCGCGTTCCCCTTGTTTGTCCTTCCCCACTCTCTGTGTGTTCGTGCGCGTGGATTTCGATTTTCTTTTTCCCCTTTTTACCTGCACTTTTCGTTGCTTTGAAGGGAAATTGGAAAAGGTAGTTGCATTTCGAGGAGACATATTTGCACAAAAGTCCTTTGAAGTGCATTTGATTTGGGGGGGTGGAATGAGACCGTGGCAACCCCTCTGGCTGGCAGTAGCCGTTGGAATGTCATGATTGCACGATCGCTGTTCGGGATCAAGGGACTTGGGTGAAAAATGATAATCTTCGCCAGTGGTTTTGTTGATAAAAACTATCAAAAAGAATGTAAAGGATATATAACTTTTCCACTGAATTTGTTAACTGCATGTGTTTTGAGGGACGTGCAATTGTCTCATTTCAAAATATATTTGCGAAAAACTAAATCCTTATATATCGTGAATCATTTTATGCATTTGATGTTGTGGATGGATGACCATGGGAGTGAAAGATGACAGGACGACTAGTCAAAAAAAAAAAGATGATAGGACAGAGGAGCTCTTAATCCGAGAGAAGAAAATGATTACAAATTTGAAGAACCTCATGTAGCATTGGGCAGAAAAATAGCATATATCATGTTGTTTGGTAGTATAGGATCAACAAATGTTTGTTTGGTTGTCTCAGTTCTTATTCATTTGTCTTTTCTAGATCCACATGAATGGCAATTCAATCCCGCGCTTCCTCTCGATTCGGCGCGTTGGTGGTCCAGGTAATTGCTCAGCTGACCCTCCTGTATGACATATTTCGTTTCGTGAGGACGAACGAATATATTGACCAAAGCATGTGTACATATATGTAATATTCCCTGCTGTCATTTGTGGAATCCTCATTTATGCTAAGTAAGAGTTAATAAACATTTTGAAATTAACAACACCCATTTATATCAAGATAGCTCAAATCATAACCGTTTCCTCAAAAAAAGAAAAAAAATCATCATAATCACTGGTTCCTCCTGCTCTGCTATTTTTCGCTACAACATGTTTGTCTCTCTTTTTTTGCATTTAGATTTTTTTTTTAGTTGACACAGAAATGGTAGTTTCTCCTTGTCAACACATACACCCAGCTTCTGACGACATCATGCAACATACTCATGTTAGTCTCCAAGCAAGTCTGCCCCTGAAATAAATTTCATAGAAAAATAACTAATGATTACTGTTGCAGGTAAGCACTTTACCCATTACGTACCTTGTATTGCCCCCTCGTAGCACTTAAATAATGGTCGAAATGTTTTCATAGGAAGACAACCAATAAGACTCTCATCGAAAGACTGGAGTAAATAAGGCTCAACAAATTGTGATTGAGCTACTGTGGGCTCAACAAACTTTCGAAGTGTATTTCATGTCGTTGTGAAATAGAAAAATTGTGCTCCGTGAAAACCAGCAGCCCACAAGCGAAAAATGTGCGCCCACTTCAATTGTGCCGCAAAGCAACATCCGGCCCGGCCCGGCCCATTCCATCTGCATCTTCCAGCACGACTACGCGTCCACTACGGCGTTGACGTACTTGGGAGTCTTCAGTCTTCTACAAAGCCCACGCGCAAAGAGCGTAGCAAACCCTCTCTTTACCCCACTCGCTCGGCCACCCAGCTTTGACCGCCTCCTCCGCTCCGCTTCTGCTCCTCCCCACCTCACCTCCACCCGCAGGAGCGGCGGCGGCGGCGGCGGCGAAGGCTAGGGCTACACGACTCGGCGAGCGGGGCCTCCTCTCCGGCGGCGGCAAGATGTTCGGGCGCGCGCCGAAGAAGAGCGACAACACCAAGTACTACGAGATCCTTGGGGTGCCCAAGACCGCCACCCAGGACGACCTCAAGAAGGCCTACCGCAAGGCCGCCATCAAGAACCACCCCGACAAGGGCGGAGACCCCGAGAAGGTCCGTGATCCTCTCCACCTTTCCCTTCCCCCCTTGCGATCTGGTCGCGATGCGATCTTTTTGTGATCTGGTGCGGTAGATCGGGGTCGAGCACCGACTTCGTTTGTGTTGAATTTGGTGCCGTGAAAGGATTGGTGTAGGCTTGTGTAGATGTTTATGTGCATCTATCTTGCATCCCATGATGCGATCGTCTGGTAAATTCGTTGATGCTTCTTGATCTGCTTCTGGTGGGATGTGTACTTGTATAGCTCATTTTTCATGTGACAAGTTCGTGGCTGTTGATCCGTGGGCGTGAGATGTAGGTTGTTGTACATCGTGGTCGTGTGGAGGGACTTCTGCCGAACTCCCTTCTGCAAGCTACTAGTGCTTAGAAAAATGGTCCTAAGCCTAAGGGGAAGAACAAAGGGACAGACGCTTAGCGCTATTATTTGATTGGTGGGTTCTTGAGGTCATGTGTTGAGTGATCATTTTCACACATGTTAGTTTTTGGTGGTAGGTAGTTACTGATGCTTTCAGGTGATGCAGACTTTTTTGTACCTAGTTTTTTGGTGTTTAGTTGTTTTGCTAAACTTGCTATGCTGTTATGGGAAATAGCTAGCTTCAGCTTACAGCGACCTGGATGTCCAAAAGATGTTCAATATCAGTTTGCTTTATATCCTCAGATACAATGTACATGTCTTGTGAAATAACTCATTTGACTGGATTGAGCGCAATGGAGTAGTGTTTTCAGTATCCCTGGTTATGAGTTGGGGGCTGCAGCACTTGGCCATCACTGATGAATCCCCTGTTGATAGTTTGACATAATGTTTCAATCCACACAATAATGATTAAAATGTTTTCAGACAATGAGAGATAACATGTAGTGACCCTTTCTGTTTATTGGCCAAAGGGTATTTTTGATGACCCTTGAGAAGTTTGATTGTACTGTGTGGTCTGGTATAGTCAATAATCATCCAAAGATATTTATTTCTGGTTGCTCCTGTATTGAGTGCAAGCATGCAATGAGACTCACTTCGTAAATGTGACAGATCATCATGATTGTTTGTATTATATTTGTGTCAGTTTATTGTATATGCTTGCTAGGATTTTTCCTGCTTTACATATTTATACTCTCTTGGTATTGGCAACTGCATATTGACAGTTTGAAACAGAATTCTTCTTAAAATATCCAATCCCTTTCAATACAACCTCTGCTAAATTTTTGTATGGATTCATGATCTATAGTAAAGTCTTTATTTTAATGTTGGTTCAGTTTAAGGAGCTCGCACAAGCTTATGAGGTTTTGAGCGACCCAGAGAAGCGTGAGATTTATGATCAGTACGGTGAAGATGCTCTCAAGGAAGGAATGGGTGGTGGAGGAGGAGGCCATGTTGATCCATTTGACATCTTCTCATCCTTCTTTGGTGGGGGGTCCTCTTTTGGAGGTATTGTTTGATTGTGCCTATGTTTCTGAGTATCAACTCTGTTTTGTTCTTTGTTTTGTTGATGTAGTAAAAGGCTTTTGTATGCTTTGCTCACAGGTGGTGGCAGCAGCAGGGGAAGGAGACAAAGGAGAGGGGAGGATGTAGTCCATCCACTTAAAGTTTCTCTAGAAGATCTTTACAATGGTACCTCAAAGAAGCTCTCCCTTTCGCGCAGCGTCATCTGCTCTAAGTGCAAGGGGTAAGTATGGTCTTCTCTTTCCCAATTGAAAAAAGCATATTCCACATCCTTTTTTTGAGCATGCTCCCTTGTTTGTTCCAGCAAGGGCTCCAAGTCCGGTGCTTCAATGAGGTGCCCAGGTTGCCAGGGTTCAGGCATGAAAGTAACCATTCGTCAGCTGGGGCCATCCATGATACAGCAGATGCAGCAGCCTTGCAATGAGTGCAAGGGGACTGGAGAGAGCATCAACGAGAAGGATCGCTGCCCTGGGTGCAAGGGTGAGAAGGTCGTTCAGGAGAAGAAGGTTCTGGAGGTTCATGTTGAGAAGGGGATGCAACACAACCAGAAGATCACCTTCCCTGGTGAAGCTGATGAGGCGGTATGCTTGTTCAAATATCAGCACGATAAATATGAGCTTGCATTTGATGATTTCGAAATTATATAACATGTTTATCTTGTTTGCAGCCTGATACTGTCACTGGAGACATTGTGTTTGTCCTCCAGCAGAAGGATCACTCGAAGTTCAAAAGAAAGGGTGATGATCTGTTTTATGAGCACACCTTATCTCTGACTGAAGCTCTCTGTGGGTTCCAGTTTGTTCTTACACACCTGGACAACAGGCAGCTTCTTATCAAGTCAAACCCTGGTGAAGTTGTTAAGCCTGGTACGACCTTGTTCTCAGATTATCTTAAGCAACATTTTACTCGTGCGGCTGTCTTTGTTGTTAATCCTTCTTTTATAAATTTGAGCAGACCAGTTCAAGGCGATAAACGACGAGGGAATGCCTATGTACGGGAAGCCATTCATGAAGGGCAAGCTCTACATTCATTTCACGGTGGAGTTCCCTGACTCACTGTCACCTGACCAATGCAAGGCTCTTGAGACAGTACTCCACCGAAGCCTGCATCCAAGCTGACAGATATGGAGCTAGATGAGTGCGAGGAGACTACCATGCATGATGTCAACAACATCGAGGAGGAGATGCGTAGGAAGGCGGCTCATGCTGCGCAGGAGGCGTACGAGGAGGATGATGATATGCCTGGAGGAGCGCAAAGAGTCCAGTGTGCACAACAGTAAGCAGAGTGTATCATCTAGGTACTTCTCAGAGATGCACACGTGAAGAAACTTTGCAAGGTTTGCAGTAAATTTTTGGATCCAGTGGCATCTCTATGGTTTGTTGTCGCAAGTTATCAAATAGCGATATCGATTCTACCCGGTAAGCAAGGGACTGTATCCTTTTTGTTGCAACTGAAAAATGCTATTCAGGAATTGCTGGCTACTTATAACTGTGTTGTGGAGACTTGTAAGAGTGATTTCTATAGAAGGCAAGTTGGTATTCGTTGAATGATGCTGTGGAGACTTCTGGGTGCGCTATCTCTTATATCGTAGAAGAGTTTGACATGGCGGCCGTTGTGCATCGATCGTGCGGCTAATCTACAATCTTGGAATTGTTTGATTGATGCCGAACAATATTGCAGATTGTGCATAGCCGTTGTGCATCAAAGTATTTGTCTTGCGCACTGCTGTTGATCGTGTGGCTAATCTACAACCTTGGAATGATTTGATAGATGACGAGCATCATTACTGGAGATTGCACAGACTGCCACTGGGTAACCATAACTGATGTAGTAGATGATTCATAGTGCTACTGGGTACTACTATAACTGGGTTTACGACTAGTCATTGCAGATATGCAAGATTTTTCATGATGCAGATACATGAAGAGGTGTTATTCACACTACTGTGGGTTCTGGACCGTGACGAAGAACTTGAGGCCGAGGCTGCAGTAGTTGCCGACGCTGCATACGTAGTAGCGCACGCCGGCGTAGTCGAGCGGGACGACGGCGGGGCTGGCGCTGAAGGAGTTGTAGGGGTCGCCCGGGTGCAGTTGTCGTACTCCCTCCTGGACACCTGCACCACGTCGTAGAACCCCTTCTCGAACCTGAAAACTGTATCACACGGCACAAGAAGGATGACGGGCGTGGCTCTGGTTCATTCTGCATCGCTAGCACTACTGAGGACGTGCGGGCTCACCGAGGTTGTCGCCGGCGACGAACGTCCTGTTGGCCGCCCAGACTTCGTACAGGTTGGCGGTTGGCGGGATGCACCACGCCGACCCCCCGACGACGTGGTCGGTGGCGGCGAGGGTGGGCGGCGGCGGCGCGAGGAAGAAGAGGCTGGAGAGGAGGAACGCGGCCATGGCCGTGCGGAGCGCCTCCATCGTCGGTCGAGGGAATGGGAATACGAGCAACGGAGAAGAATGCTCTCCGCTGTTAACCGCTCTTCCACAACGAGCGTTTGGGGAGCGAAGTGAAATGGAACTGCCGTGGTCGTTCGCTGCAAAGATATGTTCTGACGGTGACCGGCCCAAAACCTGGCCCAGCGCTTGGAAGGGGTCCTGTTGCCGGTTGCCTTTTTGTGTTCACAGTGCCTTGTCGTTCTCTTTTTTCGTCTCGGCACGATGCAATGGTGCAGGGACACGCGGATACCCTCGATTAATCGGCCGGATGCAACCAAATTCAGGCGGTCGCTGTCGCGGGGAAATGCAGGCGGGAATGCGCCCCGAGAAACCAGAGGTCCAGCCAGGAAGACTTGCTATCTCTGTTCCGTCCAGGAAAGTGCGATGCAGGGAACTGGCGGCGAAATGGCGATTCCGGAGCTGGCCGTTCACTCGAATTTCTAATAGAAGCAAACACGCGCTTCGTCACATGTCCGTCAAATTTGGCCAGGGGTAACTGCGGACGAAGTATTCCGGAGGCAAGAAAGACACGGAAAATTCTGGTCCAGCAAAAGGCGTCGGGTGACCGCACCGCACGGACGCAGCGGCAGCGCACAGGTTCTTCTAGACACCGAAACGGGAAAGGTTGTGTTGTACCAGCTTTCTCCGGTGGTTGCTAGTTTCTCAGACGCATCGCGCTTTTACTTCTTCTTTCTCTTCTAGCGATCGATCGCTATCAAGAAGCCGCGCAGCAGCGGTCGCTGTTGGCTGTTGCAGAGGAATGCAGGCGCAAGTGCCGAAACGATCAAGCTCCGCCGACGAAGACAACGATCTAGTAGTACGTTTTTTGCTTTTCCATGCCGTTTGGAGTTTGTTGCCACCAAGCGCGCGCGAGCGATCCAGGGGACGAACACGTGATCCGAGCCAACGGCAGTTGCGAAAGAGATTTTAGTTCCTTTTTAATTTGCTGCTGAATTTGGTTAAGAGACGGGCATGGCGACACACGGCGGGCGCGGGGTCAAAAGACGCGGAAACTCTCGCGACGACAGCTCACTCTCGCGGTCACCGCTGACATGTTCTAGAAACCAAAGGGGGATCCGGAGCACAGTGCAGTGCAGTGTGGAGCTAAGCAAACAGAAAGGGCAGCGGCAGCGCAATTACCCCGGGGTTTAACGTGCGAGGAGATTGAGCACCGCAAGAAAGCGGGAAATTAAACCCCTCTGAAACTTTCTAGGAACAACACCAGATGACTTGGCCAGAAAGCTAAATTAATCACTCCTGTAACGAGCTTGCTTGGTTCGTTCATTCACCAGAACGGCAAGCAGCGGCAAGCAAGAACCTACCCAGAAAAAGCTGCTTTGTCGTCGCCCGCACCAGAGCAACCAACAGACATCGCCAGGCATGATGAGCCCCGACACCGCGTTCGCGCTCGAGATCGCCGCGGTGGTCGCCTTGGCGCTGGTCATCATCGTCGTCGTCGTCGCCGCGTTCTCGGGCGCCTGCGGCGGCGACGCCGGCGCGGGGCGGCGCGCCGCGGTGCACGACGTCGAGCGCGCGCTCGGGGCCGCCACGCTCATGACGTACGCGGCGGCCGTGAAGAATAAGAAGGCGCCGCTGCCGCCGCCGGCGGAGGGGAAGGACGGCGGCGAAGAGAAGAAAGAGGACTGCTGCGTCATCTGCCTGTCGGAGTACGCCGAGGGCGACGAGATGGTGCGGGTGGTGCCGGCGTGCGGCCACTTCTTCCACGCGGGCTGCGGCGTCGACGGCTGGCTCCGGGAGCACCGGACGTGCCCGATCTGCCGCGGCGGGCTCTTGCCGCTGCCCAGGCTTCCACCGATGCCGCCGCGAGCCAGAGTGGGCCCGCCGCAGTGAGTCAAACAGCTTACAACTTCCATTGTTGATTGTCGATTCTTTTTGTTAGGATTCTGTACAGAACAGAGAGATTGATTGCTATTGGACACGTTATTGCAGAGGTGGAATGGTTGAAAGTTTCTCCTTTTTTCATGTCAATATTCTCTTTTCTCCTTTTGGTCGATTCCTGTACTGCAGCGTTAGGCAATGCCAAATGGGTAGTTTGGGGTAGTTTGGGAGGCAAAAATGAACAGTTAATTAATTTTTTGACAAAATCGAGCAATTCATGTGGATCTTCCATTGCATCATCAGCCAGTCAGTTCTCTCCAAACACTCGCAAATCATTCCGGGTAGCATTCTGATAGCACATTTCATTTCTCAATGTCCAGATCCCCTAAACCAAGCTCCAAGCATGTCCTATCCAAACATAACTTTTTATTGCTATAAACCAGCATCTTCCTGCTGATTCATAATCCTGTCCTATATCAATACCAACTACTATCCAAATTTCTTTAGCTACCACACACAATCAGAAACAGTGTGTTATAGACTCAGATTCCGCGCAGGTATTTGAGCTTTCGCATTTCATTTTTCTAAAAAATATTTAATACACAGAAGAATCTTTACTCGACAGTGGATGGGTGACGACATGACCAGTAGTTTATAAAAACGACTAATCTGTTGAATACCAGCACCTTTTTTGTTTTTTTTGCGAGGAAAATACCAGCACCTTGACTTGAGTACTTGACCATTCTTTTTTTTCCTTTTCTTTCGAAAGATGACTTTGACCATTTCTAGTTACGATTTTCTCTCCCTTGAAAGCCACAAGAACACACCGGACAGATGCTAAAATACGACGAAAGTGCTCTCCTCAGTTGACCAGAAATTACAGTGCATTGTCAGTTCGATATTGCTGCAGTTACGAGCCAAGTACCTTACTAAACTACTCTGCCACATCACACATCTGCTGTCAAAATGAAAGCAGAGTTTCATGGCATGAAAAACCAGGTGATGATTTCGAACGGCAACAACAGAAGGTCCGGTTTGGACAGCAGTATAGACGAACCACAAGTTTCTCTGAAAGATTTTCATTCCCCAGCATAAGCAGAAGCAAACCATATGCATTGCAGGCTTGCAGCACTATTGGCGTTTTTTTTTTCAATAAATATGAAATTTAAAGAAAGAGGAGGACTAGTTTAAGTTCAGTAGCCAGTAGCCATTCACGACTGGCATTGACTGGTATCTCCGTTTGTGCTCACCGATTTGCCATTCCATTTGATGTGCAGAGCACGAATTTCACACGATTTAATTTAATTTCAATACTCATGATAAGGCAATCAATCCATCAATCAAGGAATGCGCGTCCTGAACCAGCCTACCCTTGATGACGAATCAGAGTGCTCTATATACCGTTTTATAAGAATCAATGTTATAGACAGCTTTGTTGGACGCAAGTACTACCGAAAGAAGAGGAAGGAGCCGGCGCCAACAAACCAAAGTGGCTAGGATCAGCCTGGCGGCGTCGCAGCAAATAAACAGGGGAGCGTTAGAGAGAGTTGTTGCTTGTTTTCAGCAGTAGTGTTGCTTGTTTTCAGGATTTGTTGGTCGATCAGTTAGCGTGTGTCGTAGTATAAGAATAGCTCAGGTCATCAACTGTAATCATCGAAGAATATAGTCTCCTGTGGGCGGGACTGTCTTCGGTCGCTGCCGTGGTCATCAACCTGGCCGGCGACGACGACAGGCTCGCTGCACCGCTTCCTCGCTACCCCTTGCGTTCCAGTTCTCAATCACAGTTACTCTTGCACTCGCCTCTGCGTACTCCCCGGCGCACTCGTCCACGCCATATCAATCAACCATCCGTTCCCCCTCATCGTTTGATGCCGTCTCTGACTTGAATTATATGATGACTTAAGGTGAAGCTAATGAACGATGTAACTGTGTTATCAGTTGAATAAAACATGCCGAATGGCTTTCCTTAAAAAAGAAAGACTTAAGGTGAAGCACCCTCGCAGATCAATCAATTGTGATGAACGTGACCATGATACACGTAACTGAGCCAATCTTTTTTTTTTTGGACAGAAGGGTGTTTTGTTCCCCCTGCTTCTGAAGAAACATGGTACCAAGTCATAGTGTACATGTGAAAAATAAAAACAGAAAAACAAAACAGCCAGGCTATTCTCCAGACTCTAGGCAATCTAACTCAACGCCCTTCTCCTCCTGGGGCTTCTCCTGATACATCTGCTCCTCTCCCTTTGTCGCCTCCATGTCTTGACGGCACTTCTCCTCCTGGGGCTTCAGATACATCTGCTTCGGCAAGCTTCATGTCTTCTTACCTGCAATTGAATTTCACAGTCATTTTGTCTCTGGCACGGTGGCACCCATAGCCAAGTGTTACTATCTGACACTGTACGCCTCAAGGTCCTCAACCTGCAAAGACAGTATACAGTATGTCTATTCCAGGACCTGCTTATTAACATAGTATCACACATCAACCATCCCAGCTCCATAGCAGAAACATACCATATGTTCACCGTATTATGCTATGCCAATTAACCATTACAGACCAGAATTTAACAATCAACAAATCCCAAAGGTTACATCTGAACGATGATGTATCCATTAAATTGACGGTAAAATTAACATAGCCAAGTTTTGTCAAATTCGAATTTTTCAAAAGGGAAAATATCGAGTTATTTCGCATCCTCGAGTTGGTATCAAAATTATTGGGCCAGGACCTCGACGAGGAACGTTGAAGCAGGTGGACATCGAGACGGCTGAAAATTTGCTGTCCATTCTTTCTCAAGTAGTACTACTGTAATCCAATCGCGACTCTAAGGTTAACCTATAGATTCAGTTTTCAACTCACAAGTGGACATATTAGTACCGATCTAGCCTACCTTAACAACATGTATGTTAGCACGCAGTGTCATATACTCCCTCCGTTTTTATTTATATGACGCAGTTGACTTTTTTCGTTACTTTGATCATTCGTCTTATCTACAAATATTTATGCAAATAACTAAATATATAGGTTAACCTTAAAGTGCTTTTGATGATATCGATTTCACATTAAGTAACTAATTACATAATTATATATTGTTGGTCAAAGTTCAACGAAAAAGTCAACTACGTCATAAATAAAAACGGAGGGAGTATATCGTAGACTGTTCATTGGTTTGTGTGTTATATCATCTGAGACTTCAATACCAAAATCATGAAAGCGTCACAAATAACAACATTATACACTTAGTTAACAGCACGCACGTCAGGTTGGCGGGCCACTGCTGCTTCCCTACGGCCACCGGCATCCGGCGGGAAAGCTCATCGAAGCTGCCATGGCACTGCTTGCGAGCATGCTTGGCGCGACATAGCTGGAGCGCGGCAACGCATGGTAGCAAGCCTAGGACAGACGAAAGCATGGGTCAGTTCGTATCTCTCATATTTCCTCTCGATTACAGGGACTCGATTGATCCTCAAACTGGAACGGAAACTGATTGTTACAGGTACGGAACTAGCTTCCGTTTCCGTTCCTTATTTGCCGAGAACGTCGACGCAGGATCGGTATCGGCCGTCTAGTATCGACACAGACTCGGAGCTGATGCTCGCTGAAGCCACCTATAAAAAGAACGGCAGGGTGCGCTGCTGTTCCAAAACCAAACCAAAGGAAGGGCAACAAGCAGCAGCATAGATCAAGGTTCACGTGACTCCATCGACGCGACGCCGAAGACGGAAGAGCCAAGATGAGGACGCTGAAGCTCGCTCTTCTCGCGATGATCTCGCTACTCGTCCTTGTACTCGTGCCCTCTTCCGCCGCCGCTCGCGTAGGGCCCAGCGTAACGAAGCCCATCGACGCCAGCCAAACACAGCACATGGAGTTGCCGGACTTGGTGATCGGCCCTGAGAGTGTCGCCTTCGATCCGCATGGCGCCGGACCTTACGTGAGCGTCAACGACGGACGCATCCTCAGTACGAAGGCGAGCGTGCCGGATGGAAGACGTTCTCCTACAGCCCAAGCTACGCCAAATATAATTGCTCGGTGACAATCAATTCCGAGCTCCCAATCGACTCCTCTCAGATCCCAATCGTCGCCAAAGAGAGTTGGTGCGGCCGTCCGCTAGGTCTGCGATTCCACCGCGAGTCCGGCAACCTCTACATTGCCGATGCATACATGGGACTCATGCGGGTGGGGCCCAATGGCGGGGAAGCGACTGTGCTCGTGACGGAGGCTGAAGGCATTCCACTTAGCTTCACGAACGGGGTGGACATCGACCAAGTCACCGGAGACGTCTACTTCACCTCAAGTAGCACAACATATACACGAGCCCAACATGAGATGGTCACCGCCACGAACGACTCAACAGGTCGCATCATCAAGTTCGATCCTCACACCAACCAGGTAACCGTGATCCAATCCAATGTCACCTACCCTAACGGCATTGTCATCAGTGCCAATAGGACTCACCTCGTCGTTCATCTACTGGACCGTGCAAGCTTCTTAGATACTGGATCCGAGGGCCCAAGGCTGGCAAGTCCGAGATCTTCGCCGACTTACCAGGATATCCGGATAATATATACCGGATGAAAGGAGGGTATTGGGTCGCGCTCCATCGCGAGAAGAATGAACTCCCTTGGGGTAAGGACAGCCACTTGCTTGCCATAAGGATTGGCGCTAAGGGTGAGAAGCTACAGGACATGAGGGGACCCAAGGATGTGAGGCCTACCGAGGTGGTCGAAAGAGAAGGCGGAAAAATATTTCTTGGATCCGTGGAGCTGCCTTATGTTAGCATTGTTAGTACTTAGAAGTGGCTAGTAGGTTATTTAGGATATATTTTTGAGTCATTATATCTTTTGTAGTAATAATTTGGTACCGTGCGTATTGCTATATTTTCTAAATGTATACTGTGTGGTTTTAGCATTGCTAAAGGATGCTCTTGTGTTCAGTACAAATTTGCTATGGTAGTATTAAGCAGCACGCTTCAATGGTTACATGCATAACCGGGTATTCCTACTCGACAATCGGATATAGCGTTCGAGTGAGCATAGGTGTCGGAAACCTGTTGAACCGTTTCTGAAAACCTGCTCGAACAGTCTTCTTGTCTAAACCTATGTTAATTCTTTGATTATTGTTTAACACTATGGCACTAATCATCAGAACCTGCCTCAACAGTTATATAAAAGAAGCACTCCAACAATCTCTGAATGGAGTTCAACAGTTTGCTTTTGTTCATAACTCATCGAGAATATATTTGTTCCCAAGGAATTCAAAAGGAAATAGATAAACCAGGATAGCCTTTGACTAACGTTCATTGGATAGTCGTTTTCCTTTTCTTTGTAAAGCCTTTGCTGTTGGGCTGAAAAACTGGCTCTGGTCTAGTGCACTGAATCTTCAGGTTGTAGCAACGGCAAGTATTAATTAACGCTGCCCGATAACCTGCAAGCAGAGCACGCACGAACGGCGGCACCGAGCTCGCTCTTCTCTAGGTCGCTGCGGTCGAGCATGAGCCCCGACATCGCGTTGGCGCTTGAGATCGCCGGCCGGCGTCGTCACCATCGCCGTGCACGACATCGAGCTCGCGCTGGAAGCCGCTACGCTCTTGACGTACGCGCAGCTCAGGCGGCGGCGTCCATGAAGAAGAACGCGAAGGTGCCGGTGCCGTTGCCGGAGGGGAAGGAGGAGGACTGCTGCGCCATCTGCCTGTCGGAGTACGCCATGGGCGACGAGCTGGTGCGGGTGATGCCGGCGTACGGGAACTTCTTCCCCGCGGAGAAATGGCTCCGAGCGCGCTGGACGTGCCGCTCTGCCGCGGTGGGCTCTTGCCGCTGTCCAGGCCGTCGCGCCGTAGTGCCCGCCGATGCCGCCGTGAGCGGGCGGCGTGCAGGTGCAGCGGGTTCGATGCAGCGAGTCTACTTGCTATTCTGCTTATCTGATGGGTGTCCATTGTTGGCCACTGTTGATTTTTGTAGGATTTCCCAGAGGTGAAAGAGTGTCAAATAGTGTTTTAATTCTTTGAAATAATAATAGTAACTATTTTTTGTTTACCGCGCTGAGCTTAGTTGACATATTAAGCCTCACACTTCTTTAGTCTACCCAAATTTCAGCATCTCCTGAAAAAAAAGAGATCCAACCTAGGAGGAGTTAAAGGTGGTTTTCACTAAGAAGAAGAAAGTTCAGAATCTTTTCAGGTCCATATTTACTTGCCACTTGTACTCTCTTACTTAATTCTGAGCAAAAGTTCAGTCTGATGAGTACACCAAAATCACGTACAATGTCCTGTTGCCTCATGAGGTCATATAAAACCCAGAGCTTGTTTTGCAGTACAGGCCTCTTAAGGAATTATGAGAAGGAAATGTTTCCGTAAAAATAGTCAGAAGTAAAGACAAAAGATTTTTACAGAAACAGAGAACAGAGGAAACCTTTCTGACTATTTTTGGACCGTAGAACTATTCTACGGTCCAAAACGGATATTCTGAGCATAAACAGAGTATCCGTTTTGGACCGTAGAATAGTTTGAATCAGGCAACAGAGAACAGAGGACTAGTTTCTCTGCAAGCTTTCAGTTCCCCAAGAGCAAGAGCATGTATAGGTGCGATGCAACCCTACAACAGTTGAGGAGTACCTCCATTTGAAATCACCGAATTACTGTTACACATGATTATCTTCTATGACAAAAGTCACAAAATAGAATGGGCTTCGAATGCCGTCTTACTAACCTTCATTTCATAAAAAAAAAAAGATATCTCCGGAATTTGTTATCAATAATGCTATTTTCATTTCATACCTATAAGCATGTTCAGCAAATGTGAAAGGTGTCTTCATTTCATACCTATAGGCATGTCAAACAAATGTGAAAAGATATCGTCACTTCATACCTATAAGCATGTCATGTATTTGTATCCATTTGAATGAATATTAGCAAACAAAAGAAGTTCAAACAATTTGTCAAAAAACATTAATGTAGAGGGCGCGCATATGTTTAAGACTTGGAACTACTTTAGGCAACATGTCACATATTTGTAGCTATTTGAATAAATATTACAATTAAAAAGAAGAAGTTCAAGCAATTAGTCGAAAAGAAATAATGAAATGGATTCTAGTATCAACCAATCTGATTGACATTAGAGGGCGTGCATAAATTTTAAGACTTCAAAGTACTTTACACGTTAGTTGAAGCCCTCGAATATATATTTGTGAAATGTGAAGAACGTGATCACAGGACGCGTACGTAACCCGTATAAAATACGGAGCTCAAGGTTGCAGACAATAAACTGGAAGGTTATAAGATACCACCTCCACAGGAGCAATCATGCGACCTGCTAGTTGATCTCCCTGGCGAAATTAACAATGCGATGGGCCTTTTAAATTCGTTTTCTCCTCCACGATTTTTTCACATCTCTAGGTATACTGACCACTGAATGCGATGGAGCTTTATAGCCGCGCTACTAAAAGCTAGGAGGAACGTAGAGCGGCAAAGAAAGCCATCACTAACCTGCTAGTCCCGCTGGGCCGCCGAACGCATTACTCCACAAAGTGAGGAGAAAAGCATCATGGACGCAGGCGCCGTGCTCGCGCTGCAGATCGCCGCGGTGGTCATCGCCGTCGTCGTCGCCGCCAGGTGCGCCAGGGACAAAGCGGGCGGCGCCGCCGTGCACGACGTCGAGCGCGCGCTCGGGGCGGCCACGATCATGACGTACGCACAGGCCGTGAAGAGCGGGAAGGCGCCGCGGCCGCCGGCGGCGGGCACGGACGGCGGAGAAGAGAAGAAAGAGGACTGCTGCGCCATCTGCCTGTCGGAGTACGCCGGCGGCGACGAGCTGGTGCGTTCTTCCACGCGGGGTGCGGAGTCGACGGCTGGCTCCGGGCGCGCGGGACGTGCCCGCTCTGCCGCGGCGGGCTGTGGGCGCTGCCCAGGCCGCCGCGGCCGGAGTGCTCGCCGATGCCGCCGCGCGCGGGCCGCGTCGCAGTGCGGTTGCTGTAGACCGTCGGGAGTGAGTCGATCAGGATCGCATTCCCTGGTTGATTCTTGATTAGATATTGTTTAGAATTTCGGAGGAGGGATTGGTTAGAGGTGAAATGGTGTAAATATTTCTTTTGTATAAACCTTGTTGATGCTAATTAAGATTCTTCTCTCGATCTCTCTCGACAGTTCTTGACTTCTTGTAATATATTGCATTATGGCAGCGCTCAATGAGCAATTTGTGAGACAAAAAGAGGATCCGCATTTTGTATAGTATATAAAGAACTGAGATATCATGGTTACTCTCTTCAAATATTGAATTGCATTTTTTTAAACTACAGGTGATGATGAAAAGGCATCACAAACAAAGCGGACTAGGTGATGATGAGTTATGAAAAGGTAAATATATACAACTTTGGTGCTCTATAAACAAGGACTAATTTGCTTCAACAGGCCATTGACTAGTCAGCGTGTGGACTTGACCAAGTTCCAGCTCCATATTTTCACTGCTAACCTCGTTTAATGGAAGATTTTGCGAAGAAAACTGCATCATGTACAACCATTTTGCATTGCTTGGTGCTTCATTGAGTCAGGCCAGAATTTTATTACCATTATGTGAAAAATGCAACTACTTGAGGATCGTGATTGACAAATGATTATATCCATACACGTTTTAGCAACAGTACATAATTGGTACATAGCATAATTCATACACTCAGTTTGATTTTCACAATAGACTACATTATTTTTTTGCAACTAGTTTTATAATAACGGATGTTTTTTTTTGCCACTAAAAAACAAACTTGAGTTGTCGCAAGATAAACATGGGAAATGTCTTATGTTTGGTATCGCTGGTCATAGAGAATGTTGTCCTCACAGGAAGGTTCTATATACTGTGGTCCTACTAATCATACCAAATGCAGCAAATAACAATGCGCATAGAGCTGCACGCAAGGAGGGAATTCTCACACTATATTCAGTAACCACACGGAGCGCTCCATCGCTTTCTTTCAGCACTTTCAGTTTCTTCCAGGAACGCGCAAAAGGCTTGCACGTTTTTCATCGCTGCCGGGCCTGGTCACTTCACTAGGCCACAAAGCTTTGCATATATAAACTCTGCAGCGCAGCGATGGAGCTGAACTTATGGCATCTGCAAAGAACGTACTACTAGAAGAGAAGAGAAGCCAAGGCTCCCAGCAGTCGCCGTACGTGCCCAGCCCAACACCAGAAAGCAGAGCCATGAGCCCGGCGTCGTGTTCGCTCTCCAGATGGCCGCGGTGGTCCTCATCGTCGCGGCGCTCATGATCGCGGTCGCCGCCGTCGCCATGGGCGCCTGCGACGGCGGCACGCCCGGCTCCGCGGTGTACGACGTTGAGCGCGCTCTCGTGGCCACCACGCTCGTGTCGTACGAGAAGGCGGCCGCGAAGGCGAAGCTGTCGCCGACGACGGAGGGGGAGGAAGAGCAGTGCTTCCTCATCTGCCTCTCGGATTATGCCAGGGGCGACGAGCTGCCAGCGTCGTCCGTCCGTCCGTGAACCTGATCTGATCACGTTCCTGCTTTCCTTCCCCGTCCTCGGAGCTCGGGGCAGTCCTCCCTCGCCGGCCTCGTCGGCGCCTGCTGCTGCTCTGGCTCCGCCTCCTCGCCATGTTCGTCGTGCTCCTCTGCTTCACCGTCACCAACTGAAGGCAGCTGCAGCTGCAGGGCAGGAACGCGACGCTGGCGCAGTTTCTGAGCAGCGACCTGTCCCCAGTGGAGTCCTATATCATATAAAGCGGCAGTGCATAGGTCAAGGCGGGTACGCTTCATTGAACTACTAATACTAACCAACAGGAGTTCACCACCAATTATCGTTAAAAAAAAAAGCTCACCACCTGCAGCTGCTGCAGTAAGTGTCTTCGTATGATCGGTTTAGTTTGTAGATGAAACGGGGAGTGGGTCGCGATCCTTGGTTCCATTTATAATCTAGGGTGGGTAACCCTAACCCTGTATGTGTCTATTCTTCAGTGACATGATACACAGCCGTGGCGTGTGGGTGTGTGTGTGTGTGGTGTGCCCTCCGATTCCTTCAATACAGCAATATATACTTCGCTGGTTCTTTCTTCATAGATCATAAATGATGCTGCTCAGTACCAAAACCAAATGCATTGTAACACATCATTCTCAGTTACGATCAAAAACAAAAAGAAAAGAAAAGGCATGCGCTTATCAGACATTAAAAGAAACACTGCCTCCATTTTATTGAAAGGATGGATGGACTGTCATGTCACCATAACAAGATGGGCACGGCTTTTCTTGCAGCTTCTCCTTATTTTTAGGGACAAATATGTAAAGAGGAGGGAGGACACTATAGAGAAAAAAAGCCGATGAAGCTACTATTTTATAGCTTCGTGCTTCACCTTATTTTTTAATGCGGCTTCCTCCTTTTTTTAGGAAAAACACCTGAAAAAGCACCTCTTTGATTGAAAAACACGTGAAGCCGCTGGAGAAGCTATTGAAAAAGTCCTACCAAAGAGGCTCTAAGTATGCTACAATTCCCGCAGATTCAAATATTAGCCTTTAGCAACACACCGCCAATTTGCTAGTTACATTCTTATTTATTGAAAAACTGTGGGACCATAACTCTCTACATTGACAACTGTTATATTAAACAAACTAAACAAGGAGAAAACTAGGATAGCTAAAGATGCATCAACTGGAATATAAAACATAAACCATGATAAAATATTAGAGATACATGAATATGTAAAATGATGGGAAGACACTAGTTTACATCTGCAGCTCGCCTCTCTTTGTTTACGCAGTTTTTAACAGCTAGGAAGCAACCAAAATGCTTCAGAAGATAATCTGGGAAGATCTTTAGGAGGATCGCATACTTTTTGGGTCCTTTCTAATATGTTGAAGACGCGCATTAAGCTGTCATTTGGGCTAATCCAATACACGTTGTTTGGCTCCAAACCGAACCTGATAGCCGAGCAACATCCTCCACGATTTCCAGACCACAGCAGGGCTCGATCACCAATATCCGTTACCTGATTCCACCTTTGTCCTGCCGTATCCATCTTAAACAGAGCGATGCTGGTGATGATCAGTGGGTCCTTGTAGTTATATGCGAAGAACTGACAAGGTTCATCGTCCAGCTCAAAACAACACACATTAGCGCTGTATCCACAAGGGTTGGGCGGTACAATCTTCGGTATTCCATGCATCGTCATGACACGAGTGATCGGATGCGGGTTGAACTCAAGGACACCGTGTCTAAAAGTTGATATAGGAAAGTAAAATTTTCCTTTACACGGTGTAAGATGCCTTATAACGATCTTCTTCCAACCAATCCCTTTGTGTCATATTGCTGGCTGCCCACGTTGTAATCATACTTGGTCCACTTATCCCCACCGACACAGCAATACCACAAAGTTGCCTCATCTGGTAGAGGCAGTACGACTACTACGCATCCATGGCTTGTAGGTTATCTGACAACGCACACTCGAATCGTCTAGGCAATTGGTGAGTAAAGTGCGGTAACTCTATTTTGTCCAAAGTTTCAGGATTGCTAAGGAAAGTGCGGAGATTATTTGATCCGATGATAGTATCCACCCTTGCCATGTGAGAGCAGATCTCAAGTTGCTCCCAAAGGCCTCAATGTTTTGTGTGAGGCGATTCCCTTTGGAATCAAGCAGAATCGTGTCCCCCTCTTCTGTTATTCCGTCCGATCGAGGATGAGACACGGCATGGGCACCGGCAACATTGTTGAACGACGTAGTGAGGAGCTTTCGCACGTCGATCACACACAACGCCGAGAGGTTTGTTATTTCGGAAAAGATACTAACCGTTTCTTTAAACAGACGCGGTGGAGCAGCTACAAGGGTTTGTGACTCCGAGTACTACAGAGAAATTTTAGTCAGAGTCCGAGTATAGGATTTTACAGGAAGAAGCTAAAATATTCACTCGAGTGATTCAGGCCTGCCGTCACTTGATTTTGCTATCATTGATGTTTTCTCTCTTTTTGATTGTTAGCCGTCGATCTCGTGTGGCTTCTTCCCATATTTCTCAGATTGAAATAACTTCCAACACTTACATTTTTGTTAACACACTAGTTACAGTAATTTACGCTAGACTCTTAGTCATGCTATACAGAAATTACAATGACTTCTGCAAGGTGTAATTTTTTGTTGGCAATGATGGTGTACCTTATAAGTAATAATGACGGTGTAACAAAAATTCGAGCGATATAGGCCTCTGAATCACTCAAATTTTAATTCAAGTTAGCCATTAGATTCCGATCTAATGGTAAAAAGTCGAGTGATGGGAGGTTCCAAATCACTCGGGTTAGGTAACATATAGATAAGTCCGATTTACAGCTAGCAAGCAGAAGTCCGATCGATTTCTCTCGTTCGTCGCGTACGAAAAACGGTGCGAGCCGACTCGGCATGGATCGGGCGTGTTTGGCCTACGGCCACACACTGCCACGCCGAAGGTGCGCGCAAATCTGATGACAAAGGTTCCGCGAGAAAACTGCTAGCAGCTTCATTTTTGTGTGGCGAGCTATAGTTTATTAGGCAACCAAGCAGTGGCCTAGTATTTCTTTGACGGCGCCGAAGCTTTGCTGTGGCGGGGAGCCAAACACCGCTAACATGTGCCACGCCGCCTACGATGCGGACAAAGCCGTCAGGCTCGGATCATCAGGGCGTGTTCGCGGCGGCTGACAAGGCTCAAGTTACCGGCCGACGGCGGATGATGGTCCGGCGTGTGGGCAGCACGAGTGCACTGCCTGGCCGAGTTCGCTAGATCCAATCATCCAAGCAGTGTGGCGCTCTTCGTGGAGCGCCACCGACCGCCAGCTCTCGCCACACACACGAATTGGTGATTTGTGCTTTTCCAGACAATTAGCCAATTTACTGGTCGGAACCCGTTGTGTTACTAGTAGGAGTACGAGTAGTACTTCCGGTTAGCAGTAGTACTCCAGTAGATTTGCAATTAATAAGCAGCTTCTATTTCCCAATGCATCTTTTGCTTCGAATAATCTTCGACGATGCGCTCGACATCGGTACTGACGACGAGTCCAGCTTCATCGGAAAGCTCCTCGCACGCCGCCTACGCCATTCACAACCACAGCACACACACGAGTCCAGCTTCATCGATTGCCGCGGACTGTGCCGAGCGGTGACTCGATTTGACCCGACCTGACCTGAGCGCTTCGGCGGGTGCGTGGAAGTCTTGTAGGGAAGCTCTGCTGTGCCAGTGCACTGTGCACAAACCCGCTTCGGGGCTTTGGTTCCCGGAGCCTCGGCTTTTCGAGCCCTGGTGCTGCCTCCTGCTGCTTGTTTTCCGTGGCTGGGCCGGCGGGGTGTTTGTCCTGAACAAAAAAATGGCCAATAATTCTGCTCACTGCTACTCTACCACAAAATACACGTACCGTTGCATGGCGGATTACTGAGATGAGCTAAGGTGAACTGGGCAACTCCATATCCTAGCTAGAAAGCACACACCATACCTTCATCAACATCGAACATTTTGGTGGAGAGCTTCTGCAGTAGGTATCAGTTTATCCAATAATACCATCGAGGCGCAAGACAAGGGAAACCACATCACAAGTAACAAACATTTACGAATCAAGACAGATAAATTTAGGGTTAGGCGGTACAAACATATGCGCTGTCCTTAACAAGTTCACTGCATTCAAAGAGAGTCGCACACATTTTACAAAGGTGAAAAACCAGTCTGGTTCTTTTACTGCAGTAGCAAACTAGAGATGGACATAAGTTTCTCGTGGTGCAAGTCATGCACCAGGTCCTCAATCTTCGTCTCTCTCAGGAGGGAGGCCACAAGGAAGCAGCATTTTCTGCATTGGAGGAGCAGATCAATAAATATATATTTCAGTACCCATTGATGCATTTGCTTGTTAACAATTGGTGTAAAATGCATATACAGCCCATGATTAGGCGATGGCTGGATACCGAAACTAACTGCTGCTAAAAAAGTGGCTATCTTATGATTCTGGTTGATTAGATCATATAGTCACCGTGGGCCAACGTAGATAAATCAAACAACAATCCAACGAAATTTAACGAAATGCAACGTTGCACATAGGACTATATGGTCTGCTTCCTACTAAGTCTGTTTTTCAGACTCCATTTTATGTAAGAAAGTTTCTGTTCAAGTTCAGTATCCTTAACCAGCATGAAATTGCTGGGCAAGCATAAAGCATGCGGTATTTAGGAATTCACATAGGCAATACACATGATTGCACTTATATACTAGCATACGGTCATAATAAGAGAAAAAAGTATTTTTTTTTGCAAACTAATGTTGTAGAAAAAAATAAAACTACTGAAGAAGTGAAGAGAGAAGAAAACAAAAGAAGAATAACATCAAACCAAGGCACCATCACAAAGAGATACATATTATACCCCAGTACCAATGCTCAAGATTTGTTCCACATATTTTCAACTATAACCTGGAAGAAGAGTTAGACAAGTCGCCTACATACCTGCATAAAGTTGTAGCGCTCCCTTCCAATTGATTCATTTCAGCGATGGCAAAGTATGCCAGCATTGGATAGTGCCCAATATAAGATGCGTAGCTGTCCCTCTGGATGTTTACAGCCCATTCACTGCAAATAAGGAGATATTAAGGTAATGTTTCTTACGAATTAGTGTCTCATGAGATTAATTCTGTAATGAACTTACAATCTGGTCAAGTCAGCATGCCCTGTACCAACATATTTGGCTTGAAGATGCTCAAGCTGAGAGTTTATGTTGAACCTGTCACTAGCCTATAAAATAGTGGTTATGTTAGAAATTCTGCTGCCAAATAAGTCGAAGAACAACCTATCTAGGATTCTAGAGCATCAGAAAACAAGCCAAAGTGAGATTAAAGTAAATCATGAAATAGATCTCTAGAAAACCAGGCAATACTAAGTGCAATACATCAATCAACCAAGCAGAGAAATGAATATCAGCATATGTGAAATCCTAATATTAACAGCAAGTAAAATCCAACAAATAATCAACAAGCTTAAAAAACATCTCAGCAGTTATATAACTAGGTTGCTGAGGTATATCATAACTATGTGTTCTTCAAATGGCTATCAAGATTCTCTAACACCCTAGATTATATGGAATAGCATATGCTTTCTGTAGTCCTACTTCGTGTGAACCCAGCGGAAATCAGTCCAGGTATTCCATTAAAAGCTTATTTTACACAAAATCACTCCAGGAAAACTGACAGTAGCATGATGAGCATGCCCTGGTAGGCTAGTATTTTAATACGGTACAGAAAACAACAATTTTTGCACCGAGGAAGTGAATTCGGTTCTGAGGGAGAGATCTCAAAACATGATCCACCCAACCTCAAATAGCACCACCTCCAATTAATCTAGCGTCAAATTCATCAGGACCCAAGGGGTTGACTTCACTAGATTTGCGCCCTCTATATGTATGGCTAATCATCCATGATTCCAACAGCATACTAAATGTTCCACAATTTCCAAACACGTCAGGAAATCATCAATGTAAATTATATATAGAAAAAGGATGCATCAAGGGAAACTTCTAACAGCAGCCGGGTTAAAGCGTCCGCAAGTAGCAGCCTTGCGCAGATAAGGAATAAACTAATCAATCAACAGACAATAGGTCGTCAGTGACTACCAACCTGCATGGTGGCCGCTTGATTTGGTCCGTCACCTCGACGAGAGAGCTGGAAACTCCAGAATCAGAACAACACCTAGAAGCAAAGGGAGAGGGAAAAAACTTCGTTAGTCAGGGCCGAATCCGTGGCAGCCAGGGACGTGCTCAAGTTCAACATGTGGCACAGTTTTGGAAAGCGAATTGCTGTCCTGTCAATCACCTCAACCAAGAAGAACACGAATTCGGAAACAAAGTGCACGATAAGAGCAACCATCCAAGCAATATCGGGATTTGAATCACTCCGGCGCTCAACAACTAATCCTGCTGGGAAAAAAAAAATTGACGTCTGAGCCGACCTGGTGTTGCGGGAGGGTGGGCCTCTGGGCGTAGACAGCTCGGCGTTGTCGCGCTACAGTCCTGCGAAGGGAAGGGCGGGCGCAGCGCCGGATCGGTGGAGGTGACGCCGAGAACCTTGGTTATCGGAGGAGTTGCGCCGCCGCCGCCGCCGCTGGTGGTTGGGGTCGGGTCACGGTAGGAGCCAGGGAACGACGAGTCCGCCGTGGATGCTAGTCTGGGCTAGGCTCTCCCCCTCGCAGTTTGATGGGCCGTTGCGTTCTGACTGAGCTTGATTCGATGGGCTGGAGCCCCACGTTGTAATAGGTTCACAGGTCGCAGCCCACGGAACAGCATTCCGAAGTCAGTAGGGAAACCTCAACTTAAGTTTTTTAACTTTTTTTTTTATTTCAGTCTGGTTATTCGCTTCTATGAGAAGTTAAACCCAGTCTGCTAGATGCTACTCAGGTGCTCTAACCATTCTCTCTCTAAAAAAAATGCGCTCTAACCATTAAGCTAGAGGCCATTTCGTAAAAAAAAAAAGAATACTTGACATTTGCGTCAAAGAAAAATGCCCAAGATTGAACAACTCTATAATCTGCACAAGATTGTACCCCCACTGCCCGCAACAAAAAAAAAGGATTGTACCCCCACTGATTCCAGTGATACCGTATACCAAGAATAAGATTGGGACACAATTTAATAAAACCAATCAGTGGCGTCGATAGAATCTTATTTTCACATAATGAAAATAAAATCAGCAACAAAAATCACTAATTTTGACTACTTATCTCAAAAGCTGCTAATGTCTTAGCTCACACATATAAGAGCGTCCTTAATGGCTAACTCTTAGCTGCCTCTTAGAATTGTTTATAGGAGAAAAAAAAGAGAGAGAAGGCTGCTAACTCTTCTTCAATAGCTAGTCTCTAAGCAAAATGAGGAATGAAACATGGGACATACCTCTCATTTATTCTCTCTAAGAGATGGCTGCTACCTCTTAGCTAACTCTATCATTGGAGACGCTCTAAGAACCCATAGCCTGTATTTTTGGACGAGCTTCTTAGCAGAAGCCATCTGAATGAAATAAGATTCATACAGTTGGCAGCGCAACACAGATTCTAAACGGAAATAGAACATTCTGTTTTTACAGAAAAGTTGCAAATTCATATGAAAATACTTTTGTCTCATAAAATTTGTCTGTAGGATTTCACTCTGCGGGCACGTAAACATGCGCACTGACAACTTCATTGCATACTACACATTTTCAGTGGTTGACTTGCTGTTTGTTCGCTGCAAGGAACAAAAAAAAAACTACTAATTATTCAATTTAAATAAAATAACATGATAAATAAAGCCACCAGTCAATACAGAAGTTGTTGCGCCTCAGTTCGATACTCTTCTTAGTTTTGGTCGCATGAAGGCTTAGGAAGAAACGGAACAATAGGCTCTACAAATTCCAAGCGTGAGGAAGGTGGCGAAACTAACAACGAAGATGGCCGGAGGAGAATTTTGCTTCCAGCAAGGAACGAGAGAATGATTTTCTCACAAGCAACGAACACGACCACTCGGCGACCCTGTAGTACCGGACCCGGCGGCCGGCGCCGACGGCCAGCGGGCCAGGTCACCATGCTCATCATACCGCAGAGAGAAGAGAACGTGGTCAACCGGAACGGCACGCCACAGCCGTCGTCGACGAGGACGCACTCCACCAGGCAGAACTTCTTGCGGCCTCTGCCCGCCATATGGACACGAGCGTGGCCCCGGCGTGCGTCTCGCCGGGCTCGTCGGTGAACAGCATCTCCTTGCGCAGCTTCACACGGAGCACGACCTGCTGGCATCCAACGACGACGCCTTGCTGGCGTCGATGCAGGCGCAGACGTGGCGGGAGTGCTCCAGAGAGAGCCCGACCCACGCGCTGAGGTCGGCGTCGTAACGCGCGCGGTGGATGATGGGGAGCGCCCACTCGCCCCGCAGCTGCTGCCACTGCGGCGGCGGGCGGCGGCGTCTCCTCCTGCTCCGCCCCCGCCCCCGTCGTGCTCAAGGTGTAGGTGGCCGGGAGCACGGCCGCACGGGAGCCGGTAGTGATGCTAACGAAGATGGTCCGCTCGTCGGGGTGCACGCCGTAGCAGGCGACGTGCTGGCGCTCGAACGGGGGCCTGGGGAGCTCCTGGAGCCACCGCGACGAACGACGAACCCTCCTCCTCCTCCTCCTCCTCCTCCTCCTCCTCCTCGGAGACCAGCACCAGTAGCAGCAGCGTCCGCTGGTGGGCGTCGCTGGCGAGGACGAGGAGCTTAGCTTAGCTTGTCGTCGGCCAGCGGGAAGTAGATGGGGAGGAAGAGGAGCGCGTCGGGGTCGGGCGCGTAGGTGAGCGTCCTGGTGCCGACGTCAAGCACGGCGACGACGACGCTCCGGGCGAAGGGGCGGTCGACGCCCACGAGGACCTTGGGCGGCAGGGGAGACGATCTTCCTCCCGAAGGCAGCGGCGGTGTAGCACGGGAGCCGCGGGTGGGGCTCCGTGAGGAACAACGGCGGAGGCATCGGCCGCTCGCGTGACGACGAGGCGTGCGGCGGCGGCGTCGTCGTCGTCGGAACAGGTCTGTCATGACCGTGATATCAAGATGGACGGTGATTAGTACTTGGCAGCATCAGACGGCGAGGAGCACCTTCCACTTTTCCCTATCGGTCATTTTCCATTTACCGTTTTCGTAGCTGTAACAGTAAACTGTCCAGGGGTAACTTTGCCAGCTATATAGCTGAGCGTTGCGTGTGAGAAGGGTCAACTATTGTAAAAGAATTTTCCCAATTCCACAAACTCGGCTGTGAATCCGATGTTGCGATCATAGTCGAATTTCTCCGCTCTCATGATTTTCCTCTCTGATTGATTGCGGAGTAGTTAGTTCCTAACAATTGGTATCAGATTCAGAGTTCCTCGGCCTAAAATTAGCGATGAGATCGAGCTCGGCTATGGTTGTGCAGCAGGTCTGCGCGTAAAATCCCGGGTGCCTCGAGTTTGATCTGGAATCGTGGTGGCGACGGCGGCGAATTGGATTCAGATCTCGGTTGCGTAGCTTGTCTGCGTGTAAAATCCCTTGGATCGATCTCCAATTCAGGCGGCGGTAGAATTGCTGGGTGAGCTGATTGGGGCGGATTTCGATCCAAGCCGACTCATCCAGTACCGCGATGACGCGCACCACCCATCGACCGGCGTTTGCGGCGGCGGCGGCGGCGGACGCAGCAGCGCAAGCTGCAGCATCAGCGGCGATGGATCCTTCTGGGTCGGCCACTCCTGACGGCGTGCTCACAATCGAGGACGTCACCGACGACGGCACGAGTATTGGGTTCGTCGATTTGATCCAAGATGAAGTTGCTGCTGATCTCAAGTCGCGGATGAGCAACGTGGAACACCATCTCACCGGTATGCAAGGTCAGTTAAGCTCCATCCAGCAGATGCTGCAGTCGGTTCTTCCCCAGGTCTTCCCAAATGGCTCCGTCCCAAACTACTGAGGAACTGTACAACCATCTTCAGTTGACATTCCTGGTGCAATTCCCGACCCTGTTCCTCCTGAGATTACCACTGATGGTAAGTTTGGCCTAGATTCCAAGGGGAAGTCCACTAGTCCTCCTGTGACAGAACCCAAAAGTACTCACCAGTTTGGTTCTAGCTTTGGCCATGTCAACACTAATACACACCAGAAAACATTCCCATCTAAACCTGCCATGAACACTTACGTCCCACCCCATGCTAGACCAATTGAACATAGGAATGTCCACCACAATCAGAATGACCGATGGACATTTAAACACATGAACCCAACCCAAAAACAGCCTGACAACACCTTTAGCCTCTCTATATCCAAACCCAAGCTGGATTTCCCTACCTTCAGTGGTGATAACCCATCAGGCTGGACTAGACAATGTGAAAAGTATTTTGAGCTTGCATTTGTTCCTGCTGAATTATGGGTATCTATGGCTACTCTTCACTGTTATGGTCAAGCAGAACACTGGTGGTCAGGTCTCAGAATGACTGCTCGTGGTATGTTATGGAATCAATTTGTGTCAATGGTGTGTAACAGATTCTCTGAACATTCCATGTTTGACATTGTGGAGGTGTTTCATGCACTGAGCCAGCAAAATTCAGTCACTACTTATATAAACAAGTTTGAAGAACTAATGGCAAGTATGCAGAGGCAACAACCTGGCCTCCAGGAGGATTATTATGTCAGGTGCTTTGTGAAAGGTCTCAAGGAGCCTATCAAACATTTGCTGAAACCCCACAAACCCACTACCTTGGGTGAAGCTTTTGGCATCGCTAGAGAGCTGGAACAATATGTCATGTACAAGAGACCCTCCACTACTTATCAGACAGGCTCTGGCAAACATCAGTCTCTACCTGGAGCAACCTCCAAACAGCCTAATCCTGCACCACCTCACAAATTTGATGTGCTATCCAAACCTGACAAGCTACCAAACATATCTACCAAGTCTAAAGAACCAGGAGCCTGTTGGAAATGTGGTGATCCTTACACACCTAAACATCGAATGAAGTGCAAATTTTACCAGCAGGTGCTCATGCCATGCACATCTCGGAGGGGGACGGTCATGAGGAACAAAACATTGAGTATGACCACCATTCTGGTGAGGGTCAACTTGATGTCCTGATCACACCCCCTATTTGATGCAAATTCCAAAAATGCAGTGACTGGCACTAGAACTGTTTCCACGTTCTGTCTCAAAGTTATGGTGGTGGAAAACGGGCAGTTGCATGGTCGACAACAGTGGCAGTGGCAGTACACACAGCTTTATGGATGTTTCTTTTGCATCCAAAGCAGGATGTGCTATTGAGCACACTACCTTACAAGTGGTAAAAGTGGCTGGTGGTGGAGAACTACATTCTGGTGGAGTCATCCCACACTGTCAGTACACCATCTTGAAACAACACTTCACCAATGAGTTCCAACTCCTTGAACTCAAGAGCTATGACATTATTCTGGGCTGTGACTGGATATATTCCCATAGTCCCATTGGGCTGGACCTTAAGACCAGGAAACTCACTATTACAAAGGATGGCTCAACCATGGTTACTTTCACTGACTACACAAATCCTACTAATGGGTCACCAATTGAAGCCCATAAACTCAGCAAGTTGATGTCCAAAGGAGTTATGGGTTATGTTCTTCAAATCCAGTTGGTTCCTCATATACAGGAACAAGAAACTTCCAATGATGAAGCAGTTGCTGATATTCTAGACCACTATGCTACTGTTTTTTCTGAACCCACTGGCTTACCACCAAAGAAAGGGATTGTTCCCACTCAATACCATTGAAACCTGGTAGTACACCTCCTAATATCAGACCCTACAGAATGGCAAAATTTCAGAGGATGAGGTGGAAAGATTAGTGAAACAAATGTTGGCTGAAGGAATTATTCAACCAAGTGAAAGTCCTTATTCTTCTTCTCCTTCTGTCTTAGCCAGGAAAAAAGATGGCTCTTGAGGTTTTGTGTTGATTACAAGCAACTCAATGATCAAACCATCAAAAATAAGTTCCTTATACCAGTGATTGATGACTTATTCGATGAGCTGTGTGGTGCCAAATTCTTCTCTAAGTTGGATTTGAGGTCTGGGTTTCACCAAGTACTCATGAATGAAGGTGATATTACCAAAACTGCATTCAGCACACATTTTGGACACTATGAGTTTATGGTCATGCCATTTGGTCTTACAAATGCCCCTGCCATATTTCAGTCAATGATGAATTCCATCTTTGCCCAATATCTCAGAGATTTTGTGCTGGTATTCTTTGATGATATCCTAGTATACAGCAAAACTTTGGAAGATCATAGGAAACACTTGGCCATTGTTTTAGCCACAATGCTCCAACACAAGCTTTCAGCTAAAAGAAGTAAATGCATTTTTGCAGTGCAGCAAATCTCTTACCTAGGCCATGTTATTAGCTCTGCTGGCCTTTCTACTGATCCAGCAAAAATTGCAGCTGTGCAAGATTGGCCTCCACCACAGAATGTATCTCAACTCAGAAGCTTCCTAGGGCTTGCAGGTTACTATAGGAGGTTTGTTCACAACTTTGGCATTATTTGCAGACCTCTACATGACTCTCTTAAGAAACACACTCCTTTGTGTGGGGACCTGTACAACAATCAGCTTTCGAAGAAATCAAACATAAGCTCACTACTGCACCAGTCCTGACTCTTCCAGATTTCAATCTCCCTTTTATACTGGAAACAGATGCCAGTGGCCAAGGTATTGGAGCAGTCTTAATGCAACAGGGCAAACCGATCTGTTATTTCAGCAAATCCTTGAGTAATAAAGCATCTTCTCAATCCACTTATGACAAGGAAGCCTTGGCAATTCTGGAAGCCCTCAAGAAATGGCGCCACTATTTTCTGGGATCTAAGCTGGTAATCAAAACTGACCAGAAAAGCCTTAAATACATTACTGAACAAAGATTACATGAAGGGGTTCAACATAAACTTATGATAAGCTGCTTCAGTTCGATTATACTATTGAGTATAAAAAAGGCCAAGAGAACAGGGCTGCTGATGCTCTTTCCAGGAAATATTCCAATTGCATGGCAATCTCTACTGTACAACCTATGTGGATATCTGAAGTTGTCAAGAGCTATAGCAATGATGTCCATTGTCAACAACTTCTGGCTCAACTGGCAGTAACACCTGACCCTACATCACCTTATTCCTCCACTCTGAAATATTGAGATATAAGGAAGGATACACATTGGATCAGACCATCAGATCCAGAAAAAGCTCATTGAAGCTCTCCACTCCTCTTCTATGGGTGGCCATTCAGGAATAGCTGCAACTTATCAAAGGGTCAAAAGATTTTTCACTGGCAAGGGATAAAAAAGTCAGTGGAACAATTTGTCACACAATGTGCTGTCTGTCAGAGGGCTAAGGGTGAACACTGTCACTACCCAGCTTACTTGATCCACTCCCCATACCTGATATGGCATGGTCTCATTTATCTATAGACTTTGTGGAAGGACTCCCAAATCCAATGGCAAGGATGTGATATTGGTGGTGGTAGACAGATTAACAAAATACTCTCATTTCATGACCTTGGCTCATCCTTTTACTGCTAAGCAAGTAGCTCAACTGTTCATCGACCAAATCTACAGGTTGCATGGTCTACCCACTGCAATAGTTTCAGACAGAGATCGTATCTTTACTGCAGATCTCTGGCAGGAACTATTCAAGGTCCTCAAAGTCTCACTTCGATTCAGTTCTGCCTACCATCCTCAAAGTGATGGACAAACAGAACGTGTCAACCAATGCTTGGAAAATTATCTCCGCTGTATGGCTTTCTCTGAACCTAAGAAATGGTTCTACTGGATTCCTCTGGCTGAATGGTGGTATAAACACCACATACCACTCCTCTCTCAGATGCACTCCGTTTCAGGCTTTGTATGGATATGCTCCTCCATTGATTAGTGAGATAGCTGTTCCTGGACCAGAATCTCCTGCCAGGGAATTTCTGATGGAGAAACAAGATATGATTACCAAGCTGAAAGAGAACTTATCTCAAGCTCAAGCTCGAATGAAGAAGTATGCAGATGCAAGGCGTACTGAAAGATCTTTCAATGTGGGTGACTTTGTTTACCTTAAAATGCAACCCTTCAGACAGAATGCTTTTGGCCAAAGAAATTCGTTGAAGCTGACAACCAAATATTATGGGCCCTTCCTTGTCATTCAGAAGATAGGGCGTGTCGCTTACAAATTGCAGTTACCATCAAGTGCAAAAATTCATCCAGTCTTCCATGTCAGCCAGCTCAAGAAGCATGTGGGCTCCCATGCTGTTCCAAGTAAAGATCTTCCTTTAGTGGATCCTGACGGCAAAATCAGGTTTGCTCCAGTTGCTGTTATCCAAACCAGGGCGCTACCACGCAACGATATCTTAGTTACCCAATGGTTGGTTCAGTGGGATGGCTACCCTCCTGATGAAGCTACCTGGGAGGATGCGGACTTCATCAAATCTGCTTTTGGTCAGTTCTATAGGGCAACTATCAGAAGCTGGTTTCCCAACTCTGTTGAAGCTGTTACACCAACACACGCTTGAGGACAGCGTTATTTCAAGAAGGGAGGATTGTCATGACCGTGATATCAAGATGGACGGTGATTAGTACTTGGCAGCATCAGACGGCGAGGAGCACTTCCACTTTTCCCTATCGGTCATTTTCCATTTACCGTTTTCGTAGCTGTAACAGTAAACTGTCCAGGGGTAACTTTGCCAGCTATATAGCTGAGCGTTGCGTGTGAGAGAAGGGTCAACTATTGTAAAAGAATTTTCCCAATTCCACAAAATCGGCTGTGAATCCGATGTTGCGATCATAGTCGAATTTCTCCGCTCTCATGATTTTCCTCTCTGATTGATTGCGGAAGTAGTTAGTTCCTAACAAGGTCGAGCCTGCGGATGCCAAACCACCAGTCCCCGTCCTCGAGGATGAGGTAGAGGTGCTGCTGCTGCGGCTGACAATGTGCCGTGCGGCCACCGTCCAGGGAGCCAGAGTAACCAGACCCCTGCTTCGGCATCCTTGCTCGTCGCTGCGTTCTCGATGCTCCTTTCCGTCTCGCCTTCGCTTGTCCTTTGATCGATCCCTGCAGTTCGATCTTCAACTCCAGGAATCCTAATATCCGTCGAGCGCAACAACGAAAAAGAGGAAGCATCTCGAAGGTGCCGCCGGTTCGCCGCCTCGCCGGGAGTACACTCTCAACTCAGATAAAAAAAGGGCTCCTTCCGTAGTACGAGAGGAGAAGCCAAGCGGTGGCGGCGGAGGCATGGGTTGACAATTCACACACAAAGGGATTTGTTGCCCAAAAAGGACCCCCAAAGCGAAGAAGCTACCTATCGGCCGTTCGTGCCAAACGTTGATGACGTACTCACCGAGAAAGCTGTACGTCAGGCTGCTGACCTGTTCAAGACTGATTGCAGCAGTTTGGCACGGACGCCGCCGTCCTGCTAGACAGTTCTCTAGCCGTGCCGGGGCTGCTCGTCGTCGCCTGGGGCTCCCGGGACCCGCAAATTAAGTGGCCGGGCGCGCGCAGCGGAGCACGAGCGCGCTGGGGTGCCGCCACGCTTATGACGGGGCCAGGCTGTGGCCGCCGCCCGATCTGAGACGGCTGAGACGCGCGTTGACGTAACCATGGTTAACAGTTACCTCATCAGATAAGAAGAACCCAGCCATAGCTGAGTCGTCTGAATGAAAGA
>JAAXCT010003068.1:0-46402 GCA_012490785.1 Eragrostis nindensis | reverse complement strand
GATTGGGAGATAAGGGATGCTGTGTTGGTGCATTGGAGATGTTGGGACCATTCTGCCCACCATTGCCTGAAGAGCCTCGTGCAAGAAGGAGCCAATACGATGTTGTCGATATGGCCGAGGATAGATTCTCAGTCAAACCAAATAGCCAAGAATATTCCAGAGTCGATCGATTTGATGGCGCGAGCTTTGACCTTATCGGCATAGAAGAGACTAGGAGGAATCTGACCAAGTCCCATTGTCTTGCAGCGAATGAAGGGTTGTAGAATTCATATGATGGTTTCTGGTGGCCTGATGCATTTAATCCCGTCGGCAAGATGCAAGGCTTGACACAGGTCACAAAGATATTTGCCGATACTGCATTCTGGAGAGGATTATCAGCTCGGAAGGTTGAGGGAATCTCAAAATGATCCATGACTTCAGGATTTCCATATGGGAACCATTCAAGATGATCATTGTTGATACCTCTGTAGAAGGCTTGAAGTATGAAGCAAGGAGATTGGCATTCATGCCGACACCATCTATTGACACCAAAGCCTCTTCCAGTGAAGTGCATCGGCGTCCAGCTTGATCGGGGGTTGGAAAATTGTATAAATGCAAGTCTTGAAGTTGCATAGCCTTGTAGGAGTGCAGGGTGAGCCACATTGAAGGAACCACCATGGACCACCAATATTGCCGATTGGGGTATTGTGCCAGAGTTTCTCGGCGACTTGATGAAGTGAAGAGTAGAGGGCACCAAGCAAGTATTTGCCGATGGGCATTTCAGTACCAGCTGCCAGTCTTTCTGCTAAGTTTTGAAGATTGGATACAGGGCCAAGTTGGGCTCCACAAAAGAAGAAGGTTCAAGCCACATCATCAGAAAAGCTGCGTGCTCTTTGTCTGATACTGGTCCTGTGCCTCGGAAGGTGGTGATATATTTCTTCCATCCGCCAATGCCCCTGACATCAAACCGATGTGTTGGTTTGACTTTCAAACTCTGGAGACTTGCATTGGTGGATATATCCAGATCAGTAAGCATCTTAACATCCATAAGGGTTGGAGTCATTGGTCCATGACCGAAAGGAAGGCATTCAGTGCATCAGACCAGAAGTAGCAGGATTGCCGATAGCATTGGCTCATTCTTCTTCATGTCGGCAAGAGTGAGCTCTAAGCAGTGATCTATGCCGACGGTTGCCCATATTGCCGATTTCGCAGCCTTCACTCTAAAGAACCATTCATGCCAGCTTTGAATCTCGGTGGGCCATGATCTGAAGCTGCCTACCCATGTCCCTAGTGCTACCGGTGATCTCTTGAAAGGCGTTCTAAGGGTTTCGCTGCAAATGAAAGTTACTGGATCTGGATCGCCCATGGGTCCCAAGAACCGGTGGTGGCGAGCTCTGTAGGGATCAAGATCTGGTTTTGCAGTTCCTAGAAACAATGAAAATAAATCTAATCAGGCCAAAGAGTCTAAAGAAGAATGGGGAGGGCTTATGAACAAAGATCTACACTGCCGCAAGAACAAGTGACCCTATCCTAGTTCAAGAAAAGGGAGAGAGTAGAAGGTTGATACCTGGGGAATGGCGGTGGAGGAAAGCAGTAGGCTGCGCCATTACGGTGAAGAAGCGTATGAGCTGGAGAATCCCGTGGAGTTTTCTTTCTTGGTCTTTGAAGGGATCGCCGGAGTTGATGAAGAGAGAGAAAAGTGGAGAAGACAAGGGGACGCACCGGTGGAAGGAGGAAGAAGGATAAGTATGGTAGATGGCATCTATTTATAAGATGGGACGTGCTGCAGGCGGCGCGAGATACGAAGGGGCATTGCAGGTGTGTTGAGTACGGCGCGAGAATCGAGGAAGCGCGAGAAATGGGGCAAACAATCCGGCGCATGGAGATTCATACCCCGGCTTGGGGGGGCATGTGTTAACACCAAATTTTGGCCCAGAGCCCATTGTCAGTAGATGACAGGGTACGCGCCGGGTGGAAAAGGATTTTGAGCGAAGTGACGGCCCACCAAAGATCATGAAGCCAAAGAAAACGTGCGCGTGTGCGTGTGGGTCCGTTTTTCTTTTTAGTTTCTTTTCCTTTTTCTAGAGTTAGAAAGGGTTGACCGAATTGTAGTCAAGGAGGAGTTGTGTTTAAGTCCAGGTCGGACTCTTGCCTCGGGTGTATAAATATAAACCCAGGTGCTTGTAGAAAAAAAAACCAATCAATACAATCAAACTTTCGGCGCATCGCCACAACTTCTCGACGTAATCTCCGTCGACATCGGCGTCCATCGGGGCTCCGGTTTCGGCTTGGATTCCGTCAGGTAAGCGCATCGATCTGATTATGTCGACTTGTCCATGATTAAGATTGATGTGGCTGCTAGTTATCCGGTAATGTCGATCTTTCTAGGGTTTACATTATGCATCGACTACATGGAATTGTTTAAGACCTGGTCCAATTCTTTGTTACGGTTAGTTGACTTGTCCTCGCCGCGACCGTGTTTGCCGATTGCTGATGTCGATTCCTGTTTGATCTAATTATTCGAGTCACGGTTAAGGTGCTTAGTCAATTAGATCTGCTCTTGGTGATTGGGTAGGCAGTTTGACTTGTCCTGTCTGCTTCGCTTAGTTGACGTGTCCTCGGCGAAACAGTTGCTAAGAGTTAGATTTAGTTTACTGAGTACCTGGGACTGGTAGTTGCCGATTATATTTGTACCTGTCGATCGTGTAGAACAGTTTGACGTGTCCTGTTCTACTTCACTTAGTTGACGTGTCCTCGGTGAAGCGATCGTTAGATTATGAGTATAATTAGTGGTTATTGGTTTAACCGTTCTTTCGGGGTGTTTAGCCGATTGTTTACCACGTTCAGATCTATGCTTGCGTGCTTTTAAATATCTTATTGCTCCTGTTCAAGTATAGGTTTGAGCCTTCTTGTTTGCAGATAGCTATTTGCCGATTGCATGCTTTGCCGATTGCTTATTTTGTTGCATGTGTCGTTTGCTTTAGTTATCGTGCGAGCATTTACTGTTGCGACATGCCGATTCGTTTCTAGCCGTTAGCCGAACATTTAATATAATATTTTATTTATTCACTAACATCAGCTGCGGTTACGCATCGGCCTGTACGGGGCCGATAGCCCAGGAATTTTACACGCTTTTCTTGTCTTTGTCGATTTGCAAGGAAAATCGACTGGCACGCTCCGGAATTCACCGCGTTCCAAGTTTTGGTCCTGAACAGAGTGAAGCAAATCTCTCAGGCCATGTGTGCGAGCGGTAGAACACACATTTTACCGTCAACAAGTTATCTCTAGCTTGGTGTCTTCAGCTATATTCTGTCACTCTCCTTGCCCAACTGAAGCTTGTTTAATCATCCACCTTGCATCTCCCATAACACAATAATACATTCATGTTCTAGTTCCTTTTATTTCCTTTTCATCCGCAACAGTGCTTGCTTATTTTGGGTGTGAGAAAACGACAAGGAAGAGAGTCATGTGAAGACACCTGATGCTGAAGCTTCGGGATTGGATTGGAGTTGATTGAATGATTCGTCGACCTGCACGGCTGTCTGCCCGGACACCGCACAACGCCGTACAGGGAAGGAACAAGAAAGTGCCTGGTCATGCACGGCGCCGTACAAGTCATCAACCCACCCTGCGCGGATTCTTACACACGGAAGGCAGGAAGGGAAAACCAGACTGGCCGCGTCCAAGAGACTCGACTCCCTGTTCTCCATCGCCGTACGTGTTCAAGTCCACAGGCAGAGTGGTACTACATGCACAACGAAACAAGGGAAACGTAAACTTCTGTAAGCCAGCAGTGTCACTCCAAAGCTTCTTTCAGAGGTGTGCGCGCGCACGCACTCTCCCAATCGTTTTCGAGGAGGAATCACTTAAAATCTGATTGAACTGCGTAGCCCGCATTACACTACAGTTTGCCCTGACTCCTAGACTTGTTTCTGTGCAAGTCATGTGTTGCCCCTCAATAGTGTCGCCGCTGAGGTCTCTGTTGTCTTTCTGGTTCCTGTTCTGAATGTAAAGAAAAGATCCATTTGTTTATATCCTGATTTTTTTATCAAAGTATATATACAGTTGCATATATAAAAGTGATGTGATTGCCCGGAATGTTACAGCTGCATCAATAGATGGATTAAATGCTGCAAATATATCTTCTCAAATTACTAGCACTAAAGATATTGACAATGGAGACAATGATGTGTCTCTACTAGCTCAATTACATGATCCAGGTGCTTCCCAAGATGTTTCTGACTCCGGACCTACTTGCACGAGTCAAAATAATTCATCTTTGCAAATTGGTTCTGTTGCTGTTGTGTTGAGTAAAAGGAGGATAATTTACCTACAATGGTTCCGTGCAAATATAGTCTTATATATCACGATTTAAACTCCAAAGACAGCAACACCTTTACTGCACACAATTGCAATGAAATGCTTAATATTCCGCCAAAGCCGAGGACGGCTTTGTTTCAAGGGGGAGAGGATGATGAGCCCATGGCTCATCAAATCAGTTCTTCTAGGAATTATGGAAGTATTTGCAATAATTTCGGTATTGAAGATGGTAATTCTTTTTATAAGAATGTTCTTCATTTTGGCACTTTATCCTTGGACGAAAAATATTGCATAAAGGGGGAAAATACTCTCAGCCATGCCTGCTTCTTCATCCAAGAATCTATTTATTGGAGCTAATTTTCATAGGATGCAAGATAAGAAGCTGAAACCATATATTCAGATTGGCTCTATGGCTGTCGAGATCAAGGAGTTTTGTTCAGCAGCAATAGGTGCTGGCATTTATCATTTATCCACGCAAAGGAATTGTACAAGGTGTTTCTTAATCAGGGTCATTAGCATAGGTGCCGGAATATTATATTAATTATACATGTGCGTGTATTTGAGTCATGTTGGGTCCGGTCATGTTTGTGTCCGACTCAATCATGTTAATCGAGTCCAAGACGGGTGGTCTGCGTGCCTTATACCCAGGGGCCAACGCCCATGTACGGAGGAGATTTTTGGAGTTTTATATTCATGTGACCAGCTGGTTAGTACACGAACCCTAGAGGCGCCGCCTCATTATCTCTGAAAAGATTGCTGCCGTTCCTTGTGGATCGAGAAGGAGATCGTGACAAGGAGATCATCTTGGGTGCGTACCTTGATTTCTTCTGGAATCAATCCTTTTGTTCGTGTTCATCAGGGCACGGGTGGAAGGAATACTATCTTGGTATTGCTGCTATCTGGAAAGATTAAACTATCTCTCGAAGATTCTATAGTTGGCCGAAACAAGCACCGATAATTCTGAATATTTGATATATTAATTCAGAAAAGGCATATTATTTCTGTTGGTACCGCGAAAGATCGGGCATATTCCGGACGCCGTCGTCGTGTCTTTATCAAAAAGTAGGAGTCAAAGGTACACCTCAAAGATCGCAGAAAGTTAGTAACAGCAAACAGAAAATAAGGCGTTGTCTTCCTGTTCTGAACGTAAACAAATGATCCATTTGATTTATATCCTGATTTTTTTATCAACGTATATATATAAAGCTGCGTAAAAGTAGGAGTCAATGGTACACATGAAACATCGCAAAAAGTTAGTAACAGCAAACAGAAAACAAGAAGGGATCGATGGGATAATTTCTTGCCATAGTTGTGGTAAGTTTTGGAGCATTTTTTTTCTAACATTTCCATATCCAATATATACAGGCATCACAGACTCCAGAGGACCCAGGGTTTCACTCATCCGCGCTCTCGGCACATTAAAACACACACGACAAAATATATAACACCTTGTTCAATGGAGCGTTCAAGGAGGAACTTCTCAGCATCCATTGTCATCCTCCTACTCGTTGTTATGGCCACTGGTATGTAATATGCATGAGCTAATTAATATGTCGCAATGTTTTCATCAACCTATACCTTGTCATTGGGAGCTTTAATTTGGCTTACATTTGCGCGCGCGTCTGCGCATGTTCTTCATGCAGAGATGGCGCATGTGCAGGCTAAAGAGTGCTTGCATCTGAGCGGCAAGTTTCGATGGCTGTGCTTGAACACGGACCACTGCTCGGAAGTCTGCAGGTCCGAGGGCAAGGGCTACACCGGTGGAAAGTGTCTTGGCTGGCGAGACCGTTGCTACTGCATCTTGCCGTGCGCGTTGCCTTCGGCGGCCGCACCTGATGCAGACCAGCCTGATGGTAGCGGTGATGCTAGTGGTCATGTGTAAACGATAATTAATACAAAGCCACAAAGCCGTGGCCTAAAAACATTGTTCAACATGTTATGGGAATAAATTTGAAAGACTCCTTTAGAGGTATAAAATCAGTCTCTCCGATGGATTTATATGTATGCAACCACCTGACCAAAACCTTAACAATAATTTGTAGTACAAGAATAATAAACAAAATGGGCATAAGTTATCTACGTAAAGGTTTCTACTGAAGAAATTAAGCGACTGTATGGTAAAAAGTTCAAAGCACGAGCAAATCCCGAGACAATCACAACGACAGTTTTGGCCGTCATGACATCGTTTTTAGTCACTTCATGCAGGATCTCTCGTTCTTCCGTAGCTCATAATGCTCACTGTTGACAATGCGTAGTGGATCACTTTGCCACCATGCTTCAGCAAAATGCAACATTGAAAGCAAGAAAATAAATCATTGCAGAAGAGTCGTCCAAACTCCTTTTCAGGGTCTTCTGTTCCCGTGGCTCTGACAGAACCAGAAATAGTCTAGTCATTCACTCTGTACACTCAGCATGCACGCAGCAGGTATGCGAAGTTCCTGCAGTGTCAACAAGTCCGGTCACAATTTGTGAACATTTGAAAGTAAATTAATTAATGGCAAAACATTCATCAAGAGATCACATGACTGTGATGGACGACCCGCTGGAGCGACGACAGTTCGTCAATGCTTCCATGCCTCCAGGGCCGGTCCTGGAATTTTGGTGGCCCAGGGCGAACCTAAAAGTTGGGGCCCCTTCTATATAAAAATTAAAATTTTACTTATCTATTTATATATACTTTTTGCTACTACTATGTAAAACCGATGGCATATTTAACAAATTGTTTGTATAAAATGGTTTATACTCCATCAAAGTTTTTCAACATGTCTATACGCAAAGTAATTGATGATTGTGTCATTGTTAGGGCCTCTTTGGTAGGGCTTCTTGGATGGCTTCTCTAGCGGCTTCACGTGATTTCCATCCAAAGGGGGTGCTTCTTCAGGTGCTTCTCCTTAAAAAAAAGAGGAGGCCCTATCCAGAAACAAGGTGAAGCATGAAGCCGTAAATGGTAGCTTCACCGGCTTCTTTTCTCTACGGCACCCTCATATTTTCATATTTGTCCCTAAAAATAAAGAGAAGCTGTAGAAATAGCCGTTTTGCCAAACATTTTAGGCACAGCGGCAGACACAGCCAGCACAGCCGTTTTTTCAAAGAAGCCACAGCCACAGCCGAAGCGGCACAGGCACAGCCCTACCAAAGAGGCCCACCTCATCCAATAATTTCTTCTCAATGCATCAATGCATAAAGTGGAAAAATTGTTTAACCGGTCTTGAAGGATCTTAAATAATTCTTCAACAATTTCAACTTTAAAAAGCTTCTATCAGATGGAACGCGAATGGCATAGCAACTAGTACACGTATCTCTTTCAACCGACTGCAGACGGCGCGACTCGACGCAACGGTTCATAGTGGAACGCGAATGGCCCACGGTTTGTCTGGAACGCAAGCGATTCGCTTGGAGCTGCAGTGGGCGCAACGATCACCTATCAGCAGCCGGCAGTGGCGGCGAGTTGCGACGTGTCCACCGCACAAGAATCAGCGATGCCAGGAAATTGCTTTAGTTTCTACTGCTAGCTAATATTGGGCTTGGATTGGAACCAGGGAGATAATGCTGCTGAGCCTTTTTGCAGGACTACAGCGTCCTCTACAGGCCAATTGGAGTGGAGCAGCTGACGAAGGCTTGAAAGAATGGGCCTGCTTCTGTTTATACTCTACAGAGACAAGCTATGGGGAGTAGGGGAGGAGGGGCCCCTCAGGGCCCAGGGCGGCCGCCCCGTTGGCCCCCCTCCAGGGCCGGCCTTGCATGCCTCGTGCAAATATTGTGAGATGTACACATGAACCATATTCTTGCTGCATGGACTTCCTCGATGTCCTATCGCTCACCGCTGCTTGGTCATTGATGGTGATGCATTCTAGCTAGGCATATATACTAATATCCAACTGTGGGAGTCAGGGGCTTAGGCTGACTTCAACAAGGGAGTGCAAATCTATTTATGCCTCTCCCCACGTCACTGTAGACGATTTAAACATCTCCAACAGGTAGCCAAACAGGGCAGGCAAAATTGCCTCCGAGGAGAGAGGCGAGCCAAGTTTAGCTTCCCTCTCTCCTCCTCATGCATCCTCTCGACCAATCGCGAGCTCGGGCGCGGCGGGGAGAGCTCGGGCGCGGTGCACGACAGGGGAGAGCTCGGGCGCGGCGCGCGACGGGGAGAGCTCGGGCGCGGCGGAGAAGCTGCGGCGCCGTCGGACGGGGACGCGCAGCAGGGAGGCGGCGTCGACCTGCCATCCGGCGAGTTCGCCTCCCGCAGCTCCGCCTCCAATCCCAGCACCGTGCCGCCAGCCGACGCCTCGCCCTTGCCCGGCGCGCCCCTTGACCGGCGCGGCGACACCATCTCTGCGTCGGGTCCGCTGTGGAGCGCGGCGGGGATGGGAGCGCGGCGGAGGAGCACGGCGGGGACGGGAGCGCGGCGGAGGAGCACGGCGGAGGCCGAGGCGCGGCACGGCAGGCTCGCAGGGCGGCCGGGACACGGCGCGGCGGCAGGGCGCGGCGGTGGCTCGCGCGCGGAGGCGGCGCGACGGCCGGGGAGCTCGGAGGCGGCACCGTCCACGGACCTGCTTCTTCAAGGTCGATATCGAGCTCCGCGGCGCGCATGGCTCACGTGCGCAAGGCGGCGGCGCGGCATGCCGGTGCGGGCCTGCGCGTGGCGGGCGGGCGCACGGCGGCGACGCAGGGCGGCGCGTCGGCGTTCAGCTGGACGAGCAGGGTGAGCTTCGGCGATGGCGTGCGCGGGACGAGCAGGGCGAGCTGCGGCGGCTACGCGCGGGCGAGCGGGGGCGCGGCACGGGCCGAGCTGCGTGCGGCGCTGGCGATGCCGGCGGAGCAGGGGGATGAGAAAGAATTGCAATCGCTCTGTCGGAGATGGCGTCGTTGGGGAGCGATTGCAAAGCACTGTAGCGCTATGCAAGGGGGGGGGGGGGGGGGGGGGGGGGGGGATTGCCTCTGAAAAATGGCTATTGTTGTTGGAGTCAGTCTTACCATAGCGTTTTGCGCTACGTAGCTCTGGTTCAACCTCGACACGTGGCGTCCGGACGTCCTTCAACCATCGCTGACCGACCGCACCGTGCGCCCGCCTTTACTTTCTGCTTCTTTCCTCTTTCGTCGGCCAGTTGGCCCAGCCGGCTTCTGTGCCGTTCATGGACTTGTTCTGTTATTGTTTCGACGGACGCTGAGCCTGGTTTCCTGGTACGTCTTTCCTCGACTTTTTACGGCCCGCTTGCGTTCCCAGGGGAGCCGCCCACAGGTGACTCCCGCCACGCCGGGCTACACAGCGCGGAACACGGCCTTGGAGCCTCGCCTTGAGCACAGATGGCACGACAGGAAACATACGCCCAAGGACCCGGCTCTGAACCAAAAAACCCCATGAGTCGCACGAGCCCCGAGGACCTGCACAGGAAACAACACTTGGAGATGCAACAACGCCCAGTGCGTGCGAGTTCGAGCCGTCCTGCGAACTCGCCGGGGTTGTCCTAGTGTTATACCCCAGCCCAACAGCTACGTTGTCTAAACTGAGGTTTAGCTCATCATGCATCCAGTGATTGTTATTTGATTTTGATTTTTCTCTGTACAGTTTTGGACAAGACTTTCATGCATTGAATTGCTCTCAATGCCGGGTAACGTGCTAGTTGAATGAGCTATGCAAACTGACATGGTTTAAGAAACCCCAGTGCAACTGATCTACAAGATTAATGGTTAACTCACACATGCAATAAATCACCAGCACCTCCATCACGACAAGCAGCCTTTGCAACGTTTCAGCATAATTAGTTCTGTGCCTTCACCTTCTTTGATAGTACAAGTACAGATGGCTTGTGAGGGTCACAGAGCAAGTGAAGGCCGGAGCGCTGCCGTGTGGTGCGGCGCAGTTCGGGCAGGGGAGGTGTCATACCCCAAAAATTCTATTTTGGGTTGTGAAGCATGTTGGGGGATCCGGCTGAGGTAGCGTAGACGCGAAGGGCTAAATATCAATCGAAAGCAATAAGTGAAGGCTTTCATGTTATAGCCGAAGGGTCATATTGTAAACCGCATTTTAACACTACAGCCAAGCCTATAAATAGGACCGGCGCCCTGGCGCCCTCTGTAACGACAACAGTTTTTCAGGCCACAAGCCAGATGAGCATTTAATTAGGACTGAACGCTGTTTTTTCTCCGCATCCTTCGTCCGGCAACGCAGACGACTTGAGGGCATCGACACCGCAACATCGACAAGACCTGAGGGCTTCATCTACACAACCCGCTTCATCCAGCAACGCGGACGACCAGAGGGCTTCGACCCATCTCAAACTTCACGATAATTTGTGTTGAGAGCTTCGCATCCCCAACAAAGCATTTTTTGCTAGCTTTCGTTAGAAAATAAAATGAATTTGTTTTATGTGATGGAAAATGAATTTATAAAATTATAGAATAGGTTAAGGAATATAATGGTTGGACAAAATCCTTGCTAAATTTCTCACTCCCTATATCATTTCCTTCCAACTTCTCGACGTTTATCCCTCTGTTTCTCATTTTTATTTTTATTTCTTTCGATCCGAAATTCCTAAACAGAAAAATCTTCTTTGGCCGAACTCCATCTATTTCCTATCAGGCCCAACTCTTTTCCCTACTTGGTCCGCAGCAGGCCGAGCCAACCTCCTATCAGCCCACCAACAACATGGATTCCAAAAGGAAAGAAAATGACCATTAAACGCTCAATTAATCCACTTTCCATCATATTTCCTCTTTTCTTTCATTGGTACACCACCCCCACCTCTCCTATAAGTACCAACACCCTCCCCCACGTCCTCACCACCTCACAAACACCACGCCGCCAGGCTGCCGCCACGTCCCGCTGAGCCTTGCCAACGTGGATTGGCACCTGCGTTCCCGGAGATCCACTGGACGAAATGCTGTGAAATTCCACCAGAAGGTTCTCCTCGACTTCCTCTACAACATATCCAAATTTCTCGAGCAGAATAATTGTCAAGCCTCCGGGATCTGCATCTGAACGCCTGTGTCTCCTTGTACTGGATCTGTCCAGCATGCGCGACGGTAATTCCATCTTTGTTCCGGCAAATATATTCGCTTATTTGATTCAAAAACCATGCCAAATTGTGTTTCATCAAGTCTTCATTCCTTTGGAGGGATTCCTTTTATCTGGCCTGACGCCTCCAGGAATGCGATGCCATCGTCAACTGTCGCTGGACGACCTCATCTTGTTTCAACCAATCGATCTCCTATTCAGGAGAACCCATGCCCCAATCATCATGTCTCTGTCATGTCCCATAACATTACTGCGAAAACCTTGTCCCAAAACGTGCACCCAATTGACGGGAACACGCTTGTCTCTTTCATTGTCTGTGCACAGCCATCTTGTACAGTTTTTAGAACAACCTTGTTACTTGACTTTCGTATATCTTTTTATCAGTTGCTCCATTTTAGGCGGTTCTTACGCCTAAATCTTCGTCTCTTTGTAACCTATCCAACCATAGTGTTTTTGTGATCTCTTTTATATGTATGATGCACTGTTTTTATTGTTTGTCTTTTCTCTTTTATCGGTCATTCCTATGAGCAAATGGCAATGTTGAGAAGCAGTGCATGAGTACAAAGAGCGAGAAGATCACTGAGCAGCATAATATGAACATGCAAGTGACTTTGACCACCTTGCTCCTATTAGTATTAGTTTGTGGTATATTCTTTGAATGCATTGCGTTTTATTTGAATCCTATGTGCAGTTACCTTGTTTTTTATTATTCCTTTGTCGCCAGTTGAATAGTGTCTATGTTACGGGTGGATTCATGCTTAGACCTGGCGTTCCTCTCTCATCCGCGCGCGGCCATGCCACCTCCTGCTCCCGCTCTAAGAGCATCTCCAGCATAAGACCTAAATTTGGACTAAAAACAGTTTTAGGTATTGGAGACAGAAGATTTTCAGACAAATTTTATGCTCTCCTCCATTAGCATACCTAAAACAGGATACATATAATCCTTTTGCTTCATTCTCTCAAGTCATTGCACATATGAACTCCAAATAAGACTAGAACTTCTTGAAACATAGTTCAAATAGAGATGGCCACATGCAAATCCATGACATTTTAAAGTTCAAATTCAAATTCAACACACACAAATCGAGTTCAAAGTGGTTCATGCACCACAAAGCCAAGGCAATTATATATTATACACGACTCCACCAAATCATAGATGGCCACATGCAAGTCCACCCGGACGCGCGAGATGGAGCGGGACGACGACACAAGGCGGAGCACGACGGTGCAGTGCAGGGCCGAGTGGGAGGTCGCGCAGTGTGAAGCGGCATGGCGAGCAAGGCGCAGCCGGACGTCGCGCGAGAGCTCATGCAACGCAAAGGACGGTGTTGAAGTGGAATCCGGTGGACGGCGGCGGAATCCGGTGGCGGATTGCGGCGGCGCGTGGAGAATGTTGCGGCGACTCCGGTGGTGAAATGTCCGGACGCGAGCGGTTGGCCGCTTCCCGCCTGCCTTCACTCATTTTAGGTTTCCAGCGGTGGAAACTCAAATATGAGTTTAGGAGAGAGAAATTTAGGTGGAAACCAAAAAATTTTAGGGTTTCGTATCCATTTAGGTGTTCTGCTGAAGCAGTTTTTTGACCGTTTCCATAGTTTTTAGGTTTGATGTCCATTTTAAGTGTTCTGCTGGAGATGCTCTAACCCCGAACGACCAAAGTCGCACGTCTGCCTAACTCCCAAGCCACGTCGCGTCTCGCCATTCAACGCCGCGACGCCGTTTCACTGCTCCACCCTGTGCCGCCGCTGTAGGGAGGCGCCGCCCGTAGCCACGTGCTCCAGATGGCCTCGCTCCTTCTCGCGCCCGCCAACGCCTCCGGCGCCCTCCTCTCTCTCTCTCTCTCTTCCTCTCTCGCGCGCCACGGCCTGCCGGGGCGCGCACTGGCATAATATCGCCGCCACCGCCTTCCCGTGGATAAGGATTCAACCCAAGCTCCCCTTATACCTCTCTCTCTCACCCACCGCCTTCCAGGCCAAGTCTTGGCCAAAGAAACGCCATGAAGCAGCGTAATTTCCAAAATTCCCCTTTTGGGCCGCCGCCGCCATTGCTGGCAATTGAAGCTCCTCCGGTAAGCGTCGTGCCTTCCGTCTGTCCTTTCCGTAACACCAAGATGTGCGAACCCTTTCCCCTTTGATTGCTCCCCAAGATTTTGGTGAAGGACCCTGTCACCGAGCACCTCTCCGGCTTCGCCGCTCCCGTTCATCGTCCAGCCACCACCGGCCGGCAGCCACAGCTTCAACTGAGTGCTTGGTGAGCTTCTTTACACGTCGTTGATGCTAGCGCATAGCACACACCGAGGTCCTAGCTTTCTTCTTATGCTTGCCCGGTTGCCGTTGGCCACCGGACGGGTCCGGAATTTGACCGGACAAGTCCAAGGTTCACTCGCCAGCTCTCTGGAGTCCGGATACGAACGGACAAGTCCGGCCAACATGTCCGGCCCCTAATCCATTCAGCAAAATTGTAATAATTGTTAGGTCCCTGATTAATTTGTACACAAAGATTTATTTCCTGCGTGTTTAAAGTTGTAGAAAAACTCTAGAAAATTCAGTAAAGCGCCAAAGACAGTGTTTATGACTTTTTCCCATGCTCTTGCAGTAGAAAATATACCTCAACGTCATGCTATTAAAATTAGTAGGTGCACATTCGTTTTATTCACTAAAAGCTTCCAATTGCATTTTGTTTGTATATATAAAATTCTAGGAAAATTAATTCATGTAAGTGCTAGAACCTCTCATGAACATATTTAGAGCCATATGTATATTTTACATGCATATAGTTTAATTATACTTGCATCTGTATGCATTCTCACCTTATCCAAATACTTCAAAATAATTCTTTAAGTTACACATCTAAATCATGTAAGCTGAACTTGAGCGCGAGAAAGCCGAAATTCGACAAGTTGAACAACAGAGGAGGGAGATTGATGCCTTGCGGAAGCAAGGGCAAGATGCGAGTCTGGAAGCCCAGTTAGAGGACTTGAGGAAGGAATCAGCACGAAAGGAAACCTTGATGGCCTCTCTTATTTCTAAATTCAAAGGGGAAGGTCAGGTGCATCCTTCATCTCTGACATCTGAATGATGATCTTCGTTTCTAGTCTGATTGGTGGTGTGATTACTGAACTCTTCTGTGTGTTGTGTTCGTGGGGTACCATTTTGTAATGTGGCATGATTTCGTGATTTGGATGGAATGTGATGTATATATGACTCATCTATGTATTTAACAGCGGATAAATTTGTCATATGCTTGTGACGATCCAACTTGATATGAATTGTGACGAAATAGTTGGATCGCAAATAGGCCCGCGAAAGACCATTCAACAAAACGAAAAGTGAAACATTTGGGAGAGGACGCGTGGACCAGTATAATAATGGCACGCGGACCTCTCAAAACATGACACATGGACAAATTGAAAAAAGACACGTAAACCAATGGCATAGCGACATGTGTGCAAATCGCGAGGGGACAAGTGGTCCAATAAAAAGACGACATGTGGACAAATAGAAGGTCGACACGTAACCAGTCAGAAGAGAACATGTGGACAGGTAGAAAAGTAACATATGGACCAATAGAATAATAACACGTGGAACAACAGAAAAATGACACGTGGACCAATAGGAGGGCGACACGTGGAGAGCTGAAAACAGTACGTGGACCTTTAGAAAAATGACACATACACCAGTAGGAAAACGACATGTGGACCAATGAGAAGTTAACACGTGTATCTACGACGTTATCTTGCCACCATGGCGGTGCTGCCAAGTCATCTTGCCGCCATGGCGGTGCTGCCACGTTGGATGCCATGTCATCCTGCTACCGTGGCAGTATACGTATACGAAGTACTGTAAAGTATAAGGAAATTTATGACGTTTGAAGCACTGTCACTGCAGTCTAAGAAAAGGCCATAAATCACGACTGACCACGCTCGGCAGTCTAAGAAAAGGTCATAAATCACGACTGACCACGCTCGACTACCAAGTCACGCGATTTATGACGAAATTTTCGTCACTAGCAGCAGTCGGTGACACCTTAAAATCGTCATTAATCAGCATATCTGTTCTAGTGGATGGGGAACCACCTAGCGTAGATCGCCGGCAGCAGACCTCGGATTTGCGGAAACGTGGCGGCGAAACGCTGAAGCTAGGATTACGCGGCTGGGGTCTCGAATCCGCAGAGGATGGTGTGAGTGACTCTATTCTCTAGTGCCTGGGTTATGGCAGCCGGAGGAGAGTCAAGGTGGTGAGGCCGGTCGTGCGGTGCTCTGTATTAGCGCAAGGGGAGGGAGGCAGCACGGCGGTGTGGATGAGATAGGGGCGGAGCGAACGAGCACCGAACTACAGACAGGGGAAAGGAAGGCCGATCAGATACAACACTGGTTAAACAATGGGTCCAATCATCGCTACAGGGCGGCGGCCCACCCAATTGTTCCTCCAAATATATTTAGGATATTGTAAATAGGTTGAGTTTTTTCCTTTTTTTTTGGCTAGGTACATGGGCCATTCGATTCGGAATTTGAATTGGGTCCACACGTCGGGCATGATTCTTAATGACGAAACTGCCTAACGTGTCGGCCCCCACGTTCTGACTATGATGCACGTGGATCCGCTATGTTCTAATTTGGATATGCGCGGGTATAATCCCCCATTTATAGTGATGAACAGTGCCTGACATGTCGGTCTACAATGTGCTGACTAGGATGCCTGTGGGTCCACCTTGTGCTGATTAGAATATGCGGGGATTAATTCCCCATTTTAATGACGAACACTGCCTGACGTGTGGGTCCATAAATGCTGCTGATTGGGATGCATATGGGTCCGCCAGGTGCTGATTAGGATATGCGTGGGCACAATTTGATGACGAATACTGCCTGACGTGTGGGGCCACAATATGCTGACTCTGATGCGTGTGGGTCCGCCATGTGCTGACTAGGATGCTTGTTGGCATATTGCCCCTTTTTAATGACGAATAGTGCCTGACGTGTGGGTCTACAATATGCTGACTGGGATGCGTGTGCGAAAAATGCTCTAGCAAAGGACGAGTTTTTGCTGACGTGTGGGTCCACAACATGCTGACTAGGATGCGGGTGGGCGAAATCCCTTTTCGGTGACGAATATGTTGGTCCACCATGTGCTGACTAGGATGCGGGTGAGCGAAAAATCCCCCTCCGGTGACGAATATGTGGGTCCACCATGTGCTGACTAGGATGCGGGCGGGCAAAATTCCCCCTCCGGTGAAGAATATGTGGGTCCACCATGTGCTCACTAGGATGCCGGCGGGCGAAATCCTAGAATGAACGGTAGTGGCGCTTAGTTTTCGTCATAAACGACCTGACCCGTAGGCTCGAATGGCAGCAGTGACGCCTTTTTGTCACCAAACGGGTCTGTTTTGGCTTTTTTAGTGACAAAACGCGAAAACGTAATGAAAGTTGGCTGAAAACAGGGAAATCCCCCAAATGGTGAGGATCTACAGTAATTTCGTCATAAATCAGCAGATCTGTAGTAGTGCTGATTTATAACGAAATAGAAGATGGTGATATGATATTTGAAGAAGTGGAACAAGGTGAAGCAGGCTGTGTCATGGAATCTGGAGATATGGGAGAATATATCTATCAAGAGGATGGAACTGAATTTTATTAATCTTCAAGTTATAAGATCTAAATAAAGGAGACGTTATGTGGAGCTTATGCGATAAAGTTATGCTCGTCTAATAAATTTCATGCATATTCTGTCCACTTTGATTGTAAACTTGTTTACAGGTCGTCTCAGGGCCCATAAGGAGGCCGAGTAACCGTTATTACGCAGGTCCCTGGTCAGGGCGTGACACGTAGCGGCTGTCGTTTACCACTCACTCACCATGACCGCAGTCGAGGTATTAGTAGGAAGCTGAGGAGACAACATTGCCCCTTGAACATTGCCATCTTATACAAAGTGTCAAGTAGAAGATTTAGCGGCCAGACACCCACACCAAAAATTTCAAATATTTTTCCCATCTCATACAAAAAATACCACCAATATCACGAAGCGGAGCTCCCCCCCTATGGTCGTAGTAGATCACGCTTCACTACAATTTTTCTCATCTGCAAGCCTTGGCCTGCCTTGCTAACTCTGTGCAGACACGATAAGAAATTTGTTGAACAGTGATGATTTCCATTTGTCACCAATTGTAGTTAGTGACCAAAAATATCACTAATTACGGTCTCGGAAGACATACACTTATGGTATGTGTAAGCACCTTTTGAGATAACTAAAAGTTAGGAGTTTTCAAACCAATGAAAAAAATCAGTGCCCATAAACAAAAAAAAAGCAGGTGAATAAAGTATTTCCATGATTAATTTATAACCTTGACAAGTCACATGGTGGACAACAGTCACCTCCATCCACAGCCGTATGCCCGTTTCGAATCCCCTGCAATTAAGCCATATTGGTAGGGGTCAGCAGCATGTATGCAGCTACAGGCTTGGGTATTGAGCTACGGATGAGTCACCCCTGCAGCTATCTGGTTCCGAAAAAGGAGGATTTTTATAAGAGCATTAATTTGTAGTCTTAGGCCAATGTCAGTGCAGACTTTCATGAGCATCTATGTCACATCTATATTTTTTGCTACCTTAGCAAGATAATTATAAGGACAGAGAAGGGAAACTTTCCTCTAATGTGAGAGGTCTTTTCAGGCCAATCTTATGGGGATTTTATAGAGAGTTTTATATGCATTAAATCTACGTCACATAAATAATTTTATGAGAGGAGAGTGGAGGGAGAGTTTCATTAGAATAGGGAGGAGTTTCATCCCTATGAAATCCAGCTGACTCGGTTATCAAAATCTCGGTCTTGGTAACAGTGCAAAAAAACCATGCACTAAGGATAGCCTCATGGGACCTTTCATCCCATGAAAGGCAGCTGACTCGCTTTCCCAAAATTCAGTCTTGAAAACAGTGAAATGACTGCATTGAGTCTAGCCTTACTTTTGTTCTGACTTTTCAGCATTATGCTCGTAATAAAAGCAGGGGTGCCTTTTTGACTGCGATTAATGAATAGTAATAGTAACATTTAAGAGCATCTTCAATGGCTAACTTTTAGCTAACTTTTATAATTGCTTATTAGAGAAAAAGAAGAGAGAGAAGGCAGCTAGATCTTGCTCAAGAGCTAGTCTCTAAGGAAAATCAAAGACTTAAATATGGACTCCACTCCTCACCAATCATTTGCAAGAGCTAGCTGCTAACTCTTAGCTAGCTCTACCATTGGGGACGCTCTAGTTTACTGCTATATATCATGTCAGGTTCCGAAGCATCATTTTAATTCCTGCTATTCAACATCTGATATATATATATATATATATATATATATATATATATAGGGCAGCGCTAATTCACTCCCTGGGTGTGACATATTATTTCATACCCTGGACCAACCTGCAGCACCGCTCGTGAGCCAGCATGCAAACGGACTCGCCTTGCCTGGTGCGCCCAGAAAAAAAACCAGCGTTTTTCTCTCTTGCTCCCGGTTTGGTCTACCATTCCTTTTATTCCTTTTTTTAATGCTGCTAGGCTGTCGGTCGCTGGAGCAGATTGAAGAACGTATTGATCAAATTTGGAAGGCTTTAAAATATTTGGAATGCCCGGCTACAAATTTGGAAGGCAATAAAATATTTGGAATGCAGAACCGCAAATGGTCCTGGTAGGGTCGTAGTTACCATAGTACAAGTACGTTAAAATATTTGGAAATTTTGGAACTCCTGATTTTGTGATCACAACGTGTGCACTAAAATAAATATTACAGTTGGGTAAAAAGGATTTCGGACTAACTTGTTGGAACATCATCGTATAATATACAAAAATAGCTCGGTTGAATTTTAGAACCTTGTGAGTGTAAAAAAGAGAAAGTCAGAGGTATGTCTGTGAACGCAAAACAATAAAACATATGAACGAATCGTAAATTTTTCAATCTGAAAGAACGAAATTCTTATGTATTTGGCAATAGTAAAACGATTTTATGATTACATATTTTGGTAATAAAAATTGCTAGCTCGGAGAATAAAAACTTCAAATGCATTTGTGAATTTTCTTTTAGTACACTTCACTGGTTATGATCAGAAAATGTGAAGTGTAAGATCACAAAAACAAATAAGGTCTGATCGCAAAATCTTGAAAAAGAAAAGAAATGCTTGTTTGTGAACTTGAATTGAACTAAAATAAATACATTGCTCTCAGACATTACACGAAAGTACTACTTCTTTTCTTAAGCCAGTCTTCATCAGTTATGAGCATAAAATGCTAGCAGTGTGGTCACAAAAACGAGTTAAAGAAAGTGTGATCACAAAGTTTTTGTGGAAATTGTGTCTTTGATCAAGGTATCTAAAAATTAGGATCGCAAAGCAGATACATGCATGTCCAACATGGTCAATGAATCTGATGGCAACTATGATGGAGCATTTACAGTCTAATGGCAACACACGTTTTGTTATAAGAATTACATAAAACAAACTGTGTGATAATAAAAGTCTGCTAGCTTTTCTTAGACCCATGGTCTGTGTGTGTGGTTGTTTTACAAAAAAAAAAGGCGCGTCCCATTAATCTACAATTGAAAACAATTCCTGAATTGTTATTCCATCTATTGTGAACATAAATATATTTCTCTCAAATTACAAGTACAACTTCCGTTCTTAAGCATGTACATTGAAACAAGTTTGGGACTCCAATTTGTCGGCAACTCTGATCATATAATATACAAAAGTAGCTGGGGTGAATTTTGTAACATTGTGAGTGTAAAAACACGAGTGAACATAAAACACGAGTAAATATAACTGCAAAAAATTCGTATGAATTGTGCAATCCGAAACCATAAAATTCATATGGATTGCACAATAGTAAATAGATTTTTATGATCACATATTTTGTTAATAGAAACTACTAGTTGGAATCATCAACTTCAAATGCAATTGGGATTTCTCTATTTTTTCCGACCGGATGGCACCCTCTTAATTTTCTTCTTTTGCAGTACAGACTCGGCATTCAACTCTTCCAGCCACAAAAGCAAACAGTGTGATCACATAATCGTTATAAGATGCCTTGCTAATAAGTCCAATAGATGCCATATTACTCTTCGATTGAAGAGATTCGCTAGCTTTTTTGACCATATAAAAACCTTTTTCATGTAATTATAAAATACTATTAGTTTACAGTCACAACCTTTGATTGTGAAAAAAAATCATCGACAATTGTAAAAGTGTTATGGTCACGAGTCAATGGGGCAAGTGCTTGAATATGAAAAGCAATAAGATTTATGCTTTGCCCAAATAGGTTTTTACGGTTAAAGGTGAGACTGAGATTGTCATTGAGTGATATTAAAATTGCTTTGTTGCAGAACTCTATGATCCAAATAAACCTACAAGTTTTATATTGAACCCAAATGATCACCGCGGTCCTATCAAGTATAATATGTTGAACATTCAAAGGAGAAACACAATTTGTATAATCTTAAAATTGGAGCGCAATTCATCAGAAACTTTATTGCTGTTTGAGTTTTTAGAACACAATTTCATATAAAATTTATAGTTTTAACTCAGTTAGTTCCATTTTTCACTGGTTGTAACCATAAATTGCTAACTGGTAGATCGCAGAAGTATAAACATGCGACCACAAAAACTTTTTTTGAACCAGTGTTTACAAGTATAAACATGTGGGGTTCTTGAATAATAAAAATAGATGAATACTAAGATATACTTCATTATCTTGGTGCGTGAATTATATGGGTGATCAATAATTTTCAGGATTCTTTTTGAAAATTTTATAAAATTTTTTATCAAGAATTTCCAGGTACTACTTTGTTTGTTTGTGATCATAAAATGGTAACTAGGGAAATCACAAAAATAAATCAAGTGTCGTAGAAAATTAGCCTTTCATCTCCCATTGTGTCTGACCATAAAATGTTACAGTGTGTGATCACAAACACAAGTACATTCCTGTCATAAACTATATCAACAATTACATTTTTATGAGCCAACTGCTTTGTTGCCGATCGACAAGACAATAGTGTTACAGCATGCTTTGTTGCCGAGAAGACAAACTACTGAGACACTTAAGAACAGGTGTGCCTTGAAACTAGTATATTTGAGTGTAAGATACAGTGATCAAAATATCTACTTCGAGTATACTTTAAGCTGTGCTTCTCTTGTAGCAGACTTTCCCCTCCTGTTTCTCCAGGGGAAAACATATTCAGTATTGCCAAAGAGATGCGTCTGGTCAATATTGCAGTAGTAGTCATCTTCTTATGGTCCGAATTAGAACCTGTCTGAGATGCATCAAACAAAAATAAGTAAAAAAGAATTTCACCGGTGCACAAAAACATATTATCTGTACATGCAAATACTTGTGGATGTATGCAAATCATGAAAAATACAGGAGCAGTTGCACCTCAAAGCCGAGATTGTCAGTATGACGAGAAAATCCATCGTCTAAAACGATGACTCGAGGCCTGAATGGACTCTTGCCTACCTGATCCATTGGCAATGAAGCTCATCAAGCATGGTGCTCAAATCGGGCTTCTAGATCCTGATGGACGAACAGAACATTACATCCGGAGAATGAAGAAGATGTGGTTTGAACAAGAAGAAATGCATCATTGAACCTGCATATTTGAATCGCTACACCTCCTATATTTGTTCTCGGGCCCAGTCAACCAAGCAGATCCCTCTATCCATCATAAGCACAAAATCAACAGAAAGATTAGAAAGTTCAAGATCGTCAAAACAGATAAAAACAAATTGAATAACTTGCCTGGAAACGAGGCTAACAGGAGCACGACCGTGCCATCCAGGAGAAGCAAGCAAACCTGCCGCCATCGTCGAGATGAACGAAACTATTGCTGCCGCCGTAGAGTGGACGAAACTTACCTGCACACCTCGCCGTAGAGATACGGATGCCCGGAGCTAGCACGCCTGCCGTCCGGGAAGACGAGGCCGTCGCCGTCGACAGGGACGAGAAGCCACTGGCGCTGCCGTCGAGAGGCCGAGGCAGACCTGCACTCCTCGATCGCCGGATTTAGAATGACAATGAATGAAACCTCTTCTCGTTATAAAGGGCCCATCAAATTCCATAATTAGCTGCGCTAATCACGGACAGTCAAATGGAAAGCCCGAGCTCTGACGGCAGCCGTGCGTGCGTGAGCACAAAATTCATGCAACATTTACACTTTCATTAAATATGTGTTTGTGCTTGTAAGAAGTGGTCCCGTTTTTTTCCCTGGTTTATTTATTAGCTGGTTCTGTTACCACGCGGGGCAGCCTGGGTGGTTTTCGGACTGGTGCATCCAGGTTCTGATCCGGTTCGGCAGCTGGTGGGGTGTGACGAGGCTGGGTGGGTTGGCTGGGGTGTGAAATATTATTTCACACCCAGGGAGCTATATAGGGGTACTATATATATATATATATATATATATATATATAGAGAGAGATAGATAGGAGGCACCGGGCTTTCAATCATCTACTAGACTCAGTCTTCTCCAATAGCACAAACAAAAGGAAGAGTCAATGGAGCCTTCACGATGGAACCTCTCAGTAGTCATTGTCGGTGTCGTCCTACTTTTTATGTCAGCTAGTACGTGAATTTGCATCAGCTCAATATATATACAAGTCGTGACGATGCTAGTCCATCTTTTTGTGCGATGCTTAATCTAGCTAAATGTTTTTTTTGAGAGTTTGTACTCTAACATCGTGTTGTTGTGTGTGCGCTCATGTTCTTGCAGACGTGGCACGGGTTCGGGCGGAGGAATGGTGCGACTATCAGAGTGCCACCTTTAAAGGGGTGTGCTTCTGGTCATTCGTTTGCACAAATAGATGCAGAAAGGAGGCATCACCGCATACACCGGGCAAAAACTACGCTCGCGGCGTGTGTAAGGTGTGTAAGGGCTCTAAGTGGGGTAAATGCTTTTGCAAGGAGCCATGCGCGAAGGCTTTGCCAGGGTGTTAAGGCTCACGACTGAATTTAATCAATCGTGTCATGTGTCTTCTGTAAAATCTTTCATAGTGTATGGTTGTGCTAATAATAAATTGATGGATTTCTTTTTGAAGGAAAGAATGTCAACAACTCCTTTGCGATCATCTGAACTTAATTTATTGCATATCGGTAACAGAATAACAATTTGTTACAACAACATGCATGTTACATGATGGGATTGCAGAAATTAAAGGAAGAAAATAGGTGAAAGAAACTATACAAGTAAAAGCTGACTAAGAAACCTATTGGTTTTTTTTTAACCTATGTAACCTGTTCATGCATGCAAAAGGTTGCGTTATAGTAACACAAATTTCTATTACTGTTTTGGAAGGCAATGATCATCCTCGTCGACTGCTGTTGTTAAAACTCCATCCATATGAAAACTTGGCCCGTGCCATTATTGCTCCAAGATGGCAATATTGTATTACTCCCTCCGTTCCTCTTTTTGTGTCGTTCTAGAGTTGGGAGGAGAAACCAAGAAGGCGGCAACATTACCCTACTACCCCTCTGCCACCCGATTTTCCAACTCTGCACAAAGTTGTCCTGACACAAAGTTGGCCAGCGGCCGCACACAGAAAGAGAAAATGTCCATAGCAACATGCATGTCATTAATAGCCCATCCACCAACCACTACACAGCACACGGCTTGCTGTTTTACCGCCACATCAGTACAAAATTCACCAAATCACACCAAAATGCCATATGTTTGCCGCCAGATGGGAAGCAAAAACCACCAAAACACATGGGCGCCCAAAAATTTAAACTGGCACCACAGACAGTCTACAAATACTCCAAGCTCACAGCCAGCTCCTCATTTCTTCATCTTTTCATCTCTCATTCTTCTCACAGCCATGGCATTTGATCTGAATAACCCACCTGATCATTTGGAAGAGGAAGCCATCCCAGCGGCTGCAGATGGCGATGGTGGTCCCTGCATGCCGCCTGGAGAAGGTGCTCCCTGCACGCCGCCTGGACATGGATTTCTTGACCTCAACAACTCTCCTGTACAAGAACCAGAAGGGGCTCCAGTGCTGTCAGGTGAAGGTGGTGCTGCGCAAGGAGCAGAAGGTGCTGCTGTCAACTTGCTGGACTTGACCATGGAGCCAAACCTGGATGATGAAGAATATGAATCAGGTGCCAATCTTACTTGTAATTTGTTGCATCAGAAGTAGTACTAATATTCTTGTGTTGTTTGTTTAAAAATAGCCATCCTGGTGCTTTTATGAATGACATGCTACCCATTAAAAAAATTTAAGCACATGTAGACCAATCATGTAACCATCTGAATGTAATTTGTTGCAGTAGAAGTATTAATATTCTTGTGTTGTTTATTTCATAATAGCCATCCTGCTACTTTATCAATCACATGGTACCCAGAAAAAATTATTTATGCACATGGTACCTGAACATAAGAGAAGGAGATTTTTCCTCTTTGTTGTTAAGTTGCTGTACTATCTGGAATTAAGCAAAAAAAACATATGTATGACGTACTAGTGCTCCATCTAATAAACTTTCATTCTGAACAGATAATGTAGGCATTGCACACTCTAATGCAACAGCAAGAAGAAGGCTAGTTGTAATCAGCGACCAACAAAGGAATGCAGTGTATCGGGGATTGCTAGCAGCAAGTCAGAATGGGAAGTTAAAAAATCACAGCACCCGAAACATTTCCGCATCAACAGGAGTGCACAGGCGCACAGTGCAGCGCATTTGGACAGATCATAAGAAGCAGATTGCTGAAGGGTTAGATCCTAATGTTGGCAGCAAAAAACCGAACCGAGTTGGTCGGAAAAAGATTGATGTTTGATTTCTCACAAATGGCTTCAATTCCTTTGCAAGAGAGGACGACTCTAAGGTCACTAGCAAACAAATTACATGTCAGTGTTACCACTTTGCATCGGAGGTTCAAGTTGGGTGCGATAAGGCATCATTCGAACACTTTGAAGCCTTGTCTGAAAGATGAAAATAAAAAAGCGCGGCTACATTTTTGCTTATCCATGCTAGATCAAAGTACATTGAACACACAGCCAAAGTTCAAGAACATGGAAAATATAGTGCATATTGATGAAAAATGGTTCTGCATGACAAAGAAGCGTCAAAAATATTATTTGCTTCCAGAAGAGGAGGATCCACACAGGGTTGTGCCAAACAAAAACTGCATTGGAAAGTTGATGTTCCTAGGCGTGTTGGGCCAGCCAATAAAAGATGACAATGGAAATGAAATCTTTGATGGAAATTTGGTATTTTCCCTTTTGTTAAAGAGGTGCAAGCTGCAAGATCAAGTAGGAACAGGCCGAGAGGGACTTTGGAAACAAAATCAGTCATTGTCAATAGGGAAGTCATGAGGGAATATATGATTACTAAGGTCCTGCCTGCAATAAAAGCAAATTGGCCACAGGAACTTGCAGATCGTACCATATATATCCAGCAAGACAACGCTAGGACTCATGTGTCCCCTATGGACCCTGAGTTTTGTGCAGCCGTGGAAGAAAGTGGCCTTGACATCCGTTTGATGCAGCAACCACCTAATTCACCGGACATGAATATTTTGGACTTAGGCTTCTTCAGCGCCATTCAATCTTTGACAGACAAAAGGACACCAAGGACAATACATGACCTTATTCAGGCTGTGGAGGATGACTACAATGGTTACGATGCTTCTAAGGTTAAACGTGTGTTCCTAACCTTACAAGCTTGCATGATTGAGACCATGAAGTGTGGTGGAAACAATCGGTACAAGCAGCCCCATATGAACAAGGACAGACTTGAAAGACTTGGTATACTTCCCTCGCAGCTATCTTGTGATCGCAGTTTAATCGAAAGTGTGTTGGAGATCCTAGGTGACACTACTTGAAATGGAGCAAGGAAGGTTTAGTTCTGCTTTTGTTTTGCTGCTCTAACTGCACAGGTTTAGTTCTGCTTTTGTTGTGCCGATGTGAAAGCACATTATTTTGTGGATATAAAATTAGGTTGGCTACGCTTTAGTGCTTCTCTAACAACACTGTAACTATCATGGCACATGTTTAGTGGATATAAAATTAGGTTGGCTATGCTTTAGTGCTTCTCTAACAGCACTGTAACTATCATGGCACAGGTTTAGTGGATATAAAATTAGGTTGGCTATGCTTTAGTGCTTCTCTAACAGCACTGTAATGATCATGGCACTATGACATATATCAAAATATTATGTTCTATTATTGTGTGTGACAAACAAATAGGCACTTTGCATATTAACAAACAAACAACCAGCAGATCGTCATCCATAATAACAAACAAACAACCAGAGTGCTTTTTCAGACGTATAGTGTCGATTGCATATTACCTAGTTAATGGTTGTGAGTAATCATCAACCAACAGCAGATCCTCGTCGTCAACCGCCTGTGAATCGTCCTCTAGCAGCAGCTGCTCGTCGTCCTCAACCGGCTGTGAATCATCCTCGACGAGCAGCTGCTCGTCATCCTCAACCGCTTGTGAGTCGTCCTCAACCAGCATATGCTCGTCCATAGTCTCCTGTGAGTCGTCAACCGCCTGTGAGTCGTCCTCAACCAGCAGCGGCTCGTCCAGAGTCTCCTGTGAGTCGTCCAGCATATGAAGCCGGTCAATCCCGTCGTAGTATTTGGTCATAATTTCCCTGCAAATTGTAAAACCAATCATTCAAGTGCAGCAACGAAGTTATTCTATAAAAAGAATTCGGAAAAAGGGTGGGACAAGACAACGAACCGATATTGATCGAGCACTGACGGTAAAGGGGGGAAATTCTCTCTGAGACATTGAACTTTGGCAGAAGCTCCACCATCACCTCTCACTGCCACTGAGCCATCCCTAATCTGTGAGTCGTACGACGCAGGAAGGAAGACTAAATCATCATCATTGCCTCCCTGCGAGTCAGGAACAAAATCAACTCCAAATTCAACCTTCTTCCACCACTCTCCGCGCTGCTCCTTCCTTTCGCCACCCTCGACTGGTGCCCGTCGACATGCCTGGAGGAGGCGCCTTTTCTTCAACAAGGCATCACCATCAGTCAACGATGGCGCTGCCGCACACAACCCCGGGCGGCCAGCTCGCCCCGGCGACGAAGGCGAACCCGCCGGCGACTCCATCCACCACCGCGCGTCGCCGGCTGGATCCTGCGAGGACGGCGCGGCCGAGGACCGCCGGCACAGCCCTCCGACTCCGACAAGGTCGCGGCCCCGCGAAGAGGGCGAGGGCCCTGCGATGTGGGCGCGGCGGCATCGCAATGAGGCCGCGGCCCCTGAGACGACGGCGCAGCCCGGGGCGACCTCGTCCCCCACCCGTCAGCTGCGCGCCGTCCTCCATCGTCCAATGCCCACCGAAGCGGCCGGGGAGCGGGGGCCGAGCGGTGGCCGGGGATGGGCGGGCCGGGGAGCGGGCGCCGAGCTGCCGGGGATGGCCGGGCCGGGGAGCGGGCGCCGAGCTGCCGGGGATGGCCGGGCTGGGGAGCGGGCGCCCAGCGGCCGGGGAGTGGCCGGGGATGGGCGGGCCGGGGAGTGCGCGCCGAGCTGCCGGGGATGGCCGGGCCGGGGAGCGGGCGCCGAGCGGCCGGGGAGTGGGGGCTGACCGGCGGCCGGTGATGGAAGTGCGCTGCGTCCGCACGATGGTGGGGAGAGGGAGTGAGGAGAGGGTGAAAATCGGATTCGCGAATGTGTGGTGGAGGTGAGGAGAGAGAGGGAAAAATCTTCTGCCGACCGAGTCACGTGGGTGCGTCGCCGTTGTGTGGTTACCAGGGGCAGCAGAGGAACTTTGGTGGCAATTGTTGCGTGGGGAACTGAGAACGACACATATTATGGAAAAATTAGACTACGCTGAAACGACACTAAGGCCCCGTTTGGATGCCCCTCTATTTCCCCCTCTAAACTTCTACCCTCTAAAGTAAAAAAGAATCTTACTATTTAGGGGTACTAAATAAAATTTAATTGCAAAACCTTTCTGCAGACGGGCGTTATTTTTCGAGACGAATCTAACGAGCCTAATTAATCAATGTTTTGACACAGTGATGCTACAGTAACCATCGTCTAATCGCGGCTTAATTACCCTCATTACGTTCGTCTCGCGAAATAGAGGGGGGGTCCTGGACTTAGTTTTGTAATTTGACTTTGTTTAGTACACATAAATCGTGCCGGAAGTATTGATGTGACAAGCTACAGTGCATAATAGGCCTCTAAACTTTCATCCGAACGCCACCTAAAAGAGGAACGGAGGGAGTAATCAAGAGCTCACACGGTCAGCTGGCCATCGATGTACGGGGTCCTAGTGCGCATGCACAGCTGGACGCCTGGGCTACCTCGTGGTCCCATCGCTCACTGCCGCTTGGTGCTCAGTGGTGATGCATTCTGGGCGTATTATCGCTTCTTTAGCGATCGCTTTCCTCATGATTTGTGAAAATCCTTTCCGCAAGCCTTAGCTCGCCTTCCTAATTAACTCCGTGCAAAGTTAATAGGTCCACCTGTTGATCTTGAAACCGTCCATAGTTTTCAAACCAGCAGATTAAATCTCTGAAAAAAAAAGCAGTGTCCATATAAAGCAGAAGAGTAAGGGAGTAAAATGTCTTGAAACTTGAAAAGGTGCTTCTCTGTTTTAGTAAGACTTGGCATATTGTTACGTTAGCCGAAACAAAATAATTACTCCTACTAGTGTATCAACAGTATACTTTGCTCTCTCCTTTTTAGTTGACTGTCAAAAGGAGAGAGCAAAACAAACAAAAACAAACGATGTCTAATTTTTGTTCCTACACATACTTGAATTTTGATGAAAGATATGTTTAAATTTATACCTCCATGGTTGAAACCCTAGATCCGCCATTGCCCACCAGTCCTACCTCCTGATTTTGCCGGAGTCGTCAAGATGTTGGATCATGCTTTGTTGGTACGATGCATGCCGTTTGCAGTGACCAAAACCCAAAGCAGACTCAGTGATAAATTCACTGCACCATTGCAGCATTTATGCAGTACAGGCTTGGGGTACTGAGCTACGGATAAGTCAGCCCTGCAGCCATCTGACTCCGGAACAAAAAAGGAGTTTTATAAGAGTAGTACTATTTGTAGTCTTATTTTTGTTCCGGCTTTTGAGCATTTTGCTCGCAATAAAGCAGGGGTGTCTTTTTGACTGACATTAATGAATAGTAACACTAACGTTCAAGTTGCTGCTATAATTCATGTAAGGTTCGAAAGCATCCCTTTAATTCCTGCTATTCAACATCTGATATATATAGAGGCACCGGGCTTTCACTCATCTACTACACCCGTTCTTCTCTAACAGCACGAAATAAAAAAATGCCAATGGAGCCTTCACGGAGGAACCTCTCAGTAGTCGTCGTCGGTGTCATCATACTTTTTATGTCAGCTAGTACGTGAATTTGCATCAGCTCAATATATATACAAGTCGTGATGGTGCTAGTCCATCTTTTTGTGCGATGATTAATCTGGCTAAATGTCTTTTTTTTTAGTGTTTGTACTCTAACATCGTGTTGTTGTTGTGTGGGCTCTTGTTCTTGCAGACGTGGCACGGGTTCAAGCGGAGGAATGGTGCGACTATCCGAGTACCACCTTTATAGGGATGTGCTTTTGGTCAGTCACTTGCGCAAATGTATGCAGAAAGGAGGCATCACCCCATAGACCGGGCAACAACTACGCTAGCGGCGTGTGTAAGGGCTCTCCCTGGGGTAAATGCTTTTGCAAGGAGCCATGCTCGAAGGCTTCGGCAGCCACTATGCGTGACGAGGGTCGCCTGGCTGATGGTGTTAGGGCTCATGACTGAATTTGATAATACCGAGCCATGTGTCTTCTGTAACATCTTTCACAGGTGTATGGTTGTGCGAATAATAAATTGATGGATTTCTTTTTGAAGGAAAGAATATCAACTACTCCTTTGACATCACCTGAACTTAATTTATAGCATATCGGTGACAGAATAACTATTTGTTACGACAACATGCATGTTCCATGATGGGAATGAAGAAATTTAAGGGAGAAATAGGAGAAAGAAACTATACAAGTAAAAGCTGACTGGGAAACCTATTGATTTTTTTTAACCTAGGTAACCTATTGTTCCATGCATGCAAAAGGTAGCGTTATAGTTACACAAAGTTCTATTGCTGTTCTGGAAGGAAATGATCATCCTCATATATTGCTGTGGTTAAAACTCCATCCATATGAATACTTGACCCGTGCCATTCTTGCTCCAATATGGCAATATTGTATTAATCAAGAGCTAAGAACAGTGGCAAAGACACAAACTCACCCTGTCAGCTGGCCATTGATCTACGCGGTCGGAGTTCACAGCTGGACGCCTGGGCTACCCCATGGTCCCATTGCTCACTGCTGATGCATTCTGGGTGTAGATCGCTTCTTTAGCGATCACTTTTTCCTCACGATTTGTGAAAATCCTTCCCGCCTCGCCTTGCTAATTAACTCCGTGCAGAATTAATAGGCCCACCTGTTGATCTTGAAACCGTCCATAGTATTCAAACCAGATGATGTAAGGGAGTAAAATGTCTTGAAACTTGAAAAGGTGCTGCTCTGTTTTAGTAAGAATTACTCCTACTAGTGTATCAACAGTATACTTTGCACTCTCCTTTTTAGTTGACTGTCAAAAGGAGATAGCAAAACAAACAAAAGCAAATGATATCCGCATGGTTGAAACCCTAGATCCGCCATTGCCCATCAGTCCTAGCCTCCTGATTTTGCCGGAGTCGTCAAGATGTTGCATCCTGCTTTGGTGGTACGCATGCCGTTTGCAGTGACCAAAACCCAAATCAGACTCAGTGATAAATTCACTGCACCATTGCAGCATTTATGCAGTTAGAGGCCTGGGGGTGCTGAGCTACGGATGGAAATGGTCACCCTGATCGACTGTGGTGGTTAAAACTCCATCCATATGCAAAATCGAGCCGTGCCATTCTTGCTCCAATACGGCAATGTTGTAATATTAATCAAGAGCTAAGAACAGTGGCAGCACACAAACTCACGGTCCAGCCGGCCATATTGATGTCCACCCTGCGCGTACGTACTCTTAGACTTACTCACGCAAGGCAGGAAGGGAAAACCAGACTGGCCGTCAACGTCGAAGAGACTCGACTGCCCTGTTCTCCATCGCCGTGTTCAAGTCCACAGGCAGAGTAGGTTGTACCACCATACATAACGAAACAAGGGGAACGTAAACTTCTGTATGGTGGTACTACAACGAGAGTGTGCGAGTGAACACACACACCTCTCAATCGTTTGCGAGGAGGAATCACATAAAATCTGGTAGCGTAGACCCCCGCATTACACTACAGTTTGCCCTGACTCCTAGACTTGTTTTCGTATTTTTTCTTTTTTCTTTTTTAAATAAAAAATGTAAGGGGCAGGGTTGTATGGAGACCACTGCTCGGACGTCTGCAGGTCCGAGGGCAAAGGCTACACCGGTTGAAAGTGTCTTGGCTGGCGAGACCGTTGCTACTGCATCTTGCCATGCGCGTTGGCTTCGGCGGCTGCACCTGATGCAGACCAGACTGGTGATAGCGGTGGTGAAGCAGGTTATGTAACGGAATCTGGAGATATGGGAGAATATATCTATCAAGAGGATGGAACTGAATTTTATTAATCTTGGAGTTATAAGATCTAAATAAAGGAGACGTTATGTGGAGCTTATGTGATAAAAAGTTCTTAATAAATTCCATGCATATTCTGCCCATTTCGATTTTAAATTTGGTTACAGGTCGTCCCAGCGTTCTTATGGGCCCGGCCCATAGGTGATGTGAACTTAGGGTTCTCGATCTTCCGAAAGGTTCCAACAAACAACGATTTGGCGGAGACTTGACACAAATCTATCCGGCTTCCGAACAATACGTTCTGAACCCCGCAACCGCTGCACCACGTCTTCTCTGGTTATTGACCGATGTTGCACGATCAACCTCACCAAGAAGGCTAATCCTTACCTGCGAATCGAAGAACACAAGCAAGAACAAGAAAGATGCAACCAAATTGCAGATATATGAGTAAACTCACAAGTTGAAGTCTCACAAACCGATGAATAGCGAAACTGTTCTTGACAGAATAATCTAAGCAAAACCCCACACTAACTTGGGCGGCGGCTACTGATAATATAGGGTTTAGGGGCGTGCAAGACCCCTGGATGCAACCCTAATGGGCTCCAACACGATACAAAGCCCAAAGGCCAAATTACGGTGGTACAACACCGAGACAGATTCTGGACGTCCACTTGTTTCGTCAATTCCCGATGACTCCAGACAAATTTTGACACGAGATCGCTACCTTTGGAAAGATGATGAAATTATCTTTCTGCCATATGCGTTCTGGGCAACTGTTTTAGCGCAGACTGCTCCTGTACTCCGAAACTGACTCGAAGTCGACTTGACTTGGGCCTCCACCTTGACTTCGACGCCCTTGCTGATCCTCTCCGCTTCCAAGCTCCCCTTTAATCATCTCCTGGTCCTTTCTATGGTTCCTAATCACAATATAATCATTAGGTTGCAATCTATTCTCAAAATTCATATATAAAGAAGTGTTTAGGAACGAGCTCACCTATAGATTTAGTTGTCGCGTGCGAGCTCTAGTCATTGGACCATGTAGGTCCAGCCAAGGCGTGTCATGTGTATCCAAAGAAGTGATGTCTTCATCATCCTCCCCCTCTTGAATTGGAGTCATCCTCGACTCAAGCACATCTTCTTCTCCCAAGTAAGGTTTCAAATCTGAAATGTTAAAAGTAGGACTAACCCTAAACTCGGGAAGCAACTCAAGTATATATGCATTATCATTAATCTTCTCAAGTATCTTGAAAGTACCATCAGCTCTAGGCATTAACTTAGACTTTCTCAAATCTGGAAATCAATCCTTTCTCAAGTGCAACCAAACTAAATCACCCGATTCTAGCTTTACTTCTTTTCTACCTTTACTATCAGCAATTCTATACTTTTCAGTCATCTTTTCAAAGTTATCCTTAGTTGTCTCATGCATTTTTAAGATAAAATCAGCACGTTCTTTAGCATCTTTATGAACCCTCTCACTAGTAGGTAAGGGTAGAATATCAATAGGAGTACGGGGATTGAAACCATACACTACCTGAAAGGGACTCACCTTGGTGGTAAAATGTGTTGCTCGGTTGTATGCAAACTCCACATGAGGTAAACATTCTTCCCACATCTTCAAATTTTTCTTCAAAATAGCCCGCAGCATGGTTCCCAAAGTGCGGTTCACCACCTCTGTTTGTCTATCAGTTTGTGGATGACAAGTGGTAGAAAATAACAAATTTGTACCCAACTTATTCCACAAAGTACGCCAAAAGTGACTCAAGAACTTAGCATCACGATCTGAAACAATAGTAAAAGACATACCATGCAAATGAACAATCTCTTTGAAAAAGAGGTCAGTAATATATGATAGCATCATCACTTGACAAGGTATAAAATGTGCCATCTTAGAAAAACAATCCACCACAAAAAAATGCTATCCCTCCCACTCTTAGTCCTAGGCAATCCCAAAACAAAGTCCATAGAAATATCCGCCCAAGGAATAGAAGGAACATGAGGAGGCATATTTAAACCATGTGGATTCAAGCGAGACTTAGTCTTTTTAACATGTGGTGCAGCGAGCCACACAGTGCTCCACATCTGTCCTCATCTTTGGCCAAAAAAAGTGAGTGGCCAAAACATCCACCATCTTCTTGGCACCAAAATACCCCATCAATCCTCCTTCATGCGCTTCCTGCAACAACAATAGACGAACGGAACCAATTGGAATGCATAGGCGGTTAGCTCTAAACAAAAACCCATCATTCAGCACAAATGTGTTCCATGTACGCCCCTCTCTACAATTTAGCAACGCATCCTTAAAATTCAAGATCAAGCGCATATTATTCTTTACTTGATTCAAGCCCAAAACTCCGACAATCAAGTTTCGACAATCACATTATCCTTCCCTTTCTTATGCTTAATGATATATGGAAAAATGACTCAATAAATTCAACCCATTTAGCATTTCTACAATTCAGATTATTTTGAGAGCAAAGACACTTAAGTGATTCATGATCAGAATGAATAACAAATTCTTTAGGCCACAAATAATGATGCCTATGTAAAGAACATACAGGTGCATACAATTCCTTATCATATGTGGAGTAATTCAGAACTGGACCGGTCAATTTCTCACTAAAGTATGCAACGGGTTTAACATCTTGCATGAAAATACCACCAATACCAACTCCACTAGCATCACACTCTAGCTCAAAAGTCTTACCAAAGTTTGGAAGTTGCAGCACGACGCATGTGTAAGGTTGTCCTTCAAAGTGCAAAAGGACTCCTCTTGCGTCTTTTCCCAATGGAACACCATTCCCTTCTTCGTCAACTCATGCAGCGGTGCAGCAATAGTACTAAAATCCTTGACGAAGCGGCGGTAAAAACATGCAAGACCAAGAAAACTCCTCACCTGTGTGATAGATTGAGGAACCAGCGAGCTCTCTATGGCTTCAATCTTTGACTCATCCACCTCAATGCCCTGTGGAGTAACAACATGCCAAGAAAAGAGACTTGATTCATGCAAAAGGTGCACTTCTCAAGGTTACCAAAAAAATATGCATCTCGTAAAGCCTTAAAAACAGCACGTAAATGATCCATATGTTCATCTAAAAACTTGCTGTAAATCAATATATCATTAAAGTAAACCACCACAAATCAACCAATAAAAGCTCTTAAAACCTCATTCATTAAACGCATGAAAGTACTAGGTGCATTAGTCGAACCAAAACGCATTACTAACCACTCATACAAGCCGAATTTAGTTTTGAAAGCCGTTTTCCATTCATCTCCAAGTTTCATTCGAATTTGATGGTAGCCACTACGCAAGTCAGTCTTTGTGAAAATTACAGAACCACACAACCTATCAAGCATGTCGTCTAGCCTAAGAATAGGATGATGATATCTAATAGTAATATTATTGATGGCTCTACAATCAACACACATACACCATGTACCATCTTTCTTAGGAACCAAAAGTACAGGAACGGCACAAGGACTAAGACTTTCACGTCCAAAAGTCCTTGGACTTGTCGCTGAATTTCCTTAGTCTCCTCCGGATTGGTTCTGTAAGCAGCGCGGTTTGGCAATGTCGCACCCGGAATCAAATCAATTTGGTGCTCTATCCCTCTCATAGGTGGCAGCCCCAAGGGTATCTCAGTCAGAAAAAATGTCCTCATGCATACTCCTGCAAAAGGTAGTAACAGCAGGAGGCAACGAGCTAACTATATCATCAAATGAAAAAAAAATCTCATTTACATACCAAAGCATAGCAAACATCAGCATCAAAAATTTCAGCCAGATCACTTTTTGTAGCTAGCATAACAGCACCCTTCAATTTAATTCCCTCGCCCTTAGAAATAGGTGTAGACTTATCACTTTTGGGTGGGAAAACAGAATTAGCAACTTGCTGATTTTCAGATTTAGCATCATTCAAGCTAGTAGCTTGTTCTCTATCAGCCTCTACAATTCCAGCAGGGGTCAAAGGAATCGAAGTAATTTTCTGCCCTTATGCACGAAGGAATATCTACTACTTCTACCATGGTGCGTGGCATCATTATCATGTTCCCAAGGTCTACCCAACAAAAGTGAACAAGCTTACATACACAGTCTACAGAATCAGCATAAGTACTAATGGAAAATGAAACTCTGCAAGTTTGTGTTACCTTAGCTTTTCCAGAATCATTTAACCAGTGAATATGGTATTGATGTGGGTGTGGGCGAGTGGCCAAGCCAAGCTTCTTGACCAACTCAGAACTCACCAAATTGTTGCAGCTACCTCCATCAATAATGACACGTGCTCGACGGTTGTTGATGACGAAGAAATCTGGAACAAGTTATGTCGTTGTAGCCTGTCCGATTGTTGAACTTGTGTGCTGAGCACCCGCGGCACAATGTGGATGCTCCTATATGACACCGTGTCCGCAACACCAAAGAATTTACCGTCTTCCTCAATGTCGTCATCATCTTCATTGTCGGAGGTGCTGATGTATCGTCCATCATCTGTAGCAATGTATGCCCGCTGACTTGGGCAATCCTTCTGCATACGCCCAATCCCAAAGCAGTGGTGGCACTGAATGTCGGAAGTGCGTCCTGTCGAAGCGGAGGAAGCACTCTTGGCGGGTTCCGACACCACACCTTTTCCCGGATCTGACGGGCATGCGGGAGGTGGTGTTGGCGCTGTTGCAGCAGCGCTGGAGGCTGGTGGAGGCGCCCGAAAGGAAGTGGGCTTGGTCAATCCCGAAGACGGCACCTTGCGTGGCGTGTTGGGGGCGGTGGTGTTGCTCCTGTTCTGCTGTTCACGTCCATGCAATTCCTTCTCTGCAAGCATAGCAAACTAAAACAACTGGTTGACAGTGTTAAATTCTTTATAATCAACAATGTCTTGAATCTCACGCCTCTACCCGCATAAAAATGACAAATAGCATCCTTATTTTCCTCTACTATCATGCAGCGTTGTAAACCCTTTTGAAGCTTCCCATAGTAATCCTATACAAATTTATCCCCTTGTTCTAGGTGTTGCAATTTTTTGCGCAAATCTCTATGGTAGGAAGGAGGAACAAAATGATCACGCATAGCTTCCTTAAGTTTATGCCATGTAACAGGAATCTCATCAGCAGCTAGGGAATTCCACTAAATAATAGCAAAGTCCTTAAACTCACTACTAGGTTGCCGAACTCTATGCTGCTCAGGAACTAGGTGGGCACTAAATTTTTGCTCTACTGTCATCTCCCAATCAAGATATCCCTCAGCATCATATGCACCTAAAAAAGATTGAATGGTAAACTTAATCTTAGCATAAGGATCATCAGGTACTCGATTGTTATTACCATGTTGTCGATGCTAGTTACTTATACCGTGGGTGTTATTTTGAAGGCGTCATCGCAGCATTCTGTTGGTCGTATCTACGCACCCACTTATATACCGCAAGAGCACGGTGTACAGTTGTAGTCTTTTTCCCCTAGAAGAGTATTCCAAGGTTTAATCGAACCACAGAGACCTATGGGAATTAAGCAAAATCATCAGTAAAAGAGTTAGCCAAGCTTTCTAGTGAGCGTGAGCGTGGGTTTCAGGAAAACAGGGTGTTGTGCCGATCGGCACAGGGGATGTGCCGGTCGGCACCAAGGTGAAGTTGTCCGAAGTGTTGTCCGAAAAGCCTAGGAACAGATTAGATCATGGGGTAAGTTAGCCAAGTCTGCTAGTTGAGATCGTAACCAAGAAGCTTAATCAAATAGCATCATAAACGGAATTACTCAATTATTGATAACCGAAGATCGATAGGTTGAGACTCTTTTCCGACGAGCCCTGTCACGACCAATTGCCGTAATCGGTCGCCTCTTCCTACTCTACACATCATCTCAAGGATCATCGCGTATGCATTAGCGGCTGTGGAGGTACAGAGACAACGTGCAATTATGGCGCATTACAAGATCCCGATGCTTCCATAACCACAATGGAGATAGTGAGAGATTGAATCTCTCACCTCTTATTGCCACCACAATTAAGATAACATCTAATACTTAGTCGTCACTAAGCGTAGGAACAAGTGCATGTAAAGACCACAAAATCCAGGCAATTGTTGGCGGTCGTTAAACCCTGTTTTGACCGCCACAATATCGGTAAATAAATAGCTTTTCACCAAGATTCCATGCACATTAGTTTAAATTAACATAGTTCCACAAGTTTTGGTGATTTTTGGATGCAGGAGTAGATAATGGAGGAAAGTGGGCCCAAGCCGGGGAAAACCTTGGCCGGCCGGCCCCATCATAGGCCGGCCGGCCTACCCCGGTGGCCACCGGCTACGATCTTCCTCCAGTGGGCTGTAAACAAGCCAAAACTTCATAATTTGAAGCCCACTCACATGGATTTGCGCCGACTTACCGGTAGTGGGCCATTTGGGCCTTAACTTGGCCCTTACTGCAATTCTGCCGCCCCCACGGAGTAACCGACCTTCGGACCGACTCCAGGAGGCGATCAGGAGCGTCCACAGCGAGGCGGTGGCCAACCGCCACTATGGACGGCCGGCCGGCCTAGTAGGGTGGCCGGCCGGCCTACCTTCGCGCCACCGACGTCCCAGCTTCGAGCATAAGTACCCCCCCCCCCCCCTGCTGGGGAGGCTATAAATAGAGGTGGCCGGCTCCATTCCAACTCGCACCTCACACTTGAGAAGAGAAGACCCCAAGTAGGGTCACGCTCTTTCTCATGGAAGATCACTCCACTTGTGTAGTTTAGAATAGGATTAGTATTTTAGTCATGGGAGTTAGAGTAGAAGTGAGAGCTTCGCTCGGAGCTCTGGAGTTCTCTTCGGAGTTTGGGTAAAGTTCTCGTGTATCTTTTCTTTTATACTTTCTTTAATATAATTATTTTCTTATTTATTTATTTTCTTATTTATTTAATTTAGTTTTCCTTTTAGTTTATATTTATTTATTTAAGTAATTATTATAGAGAAATTCTTGTGTTGGATCCACGTCTGTGTATGGTAGATACGAATGAGTTGTTTGCTTGAGGACTGGCAGTAGGGACATAATTGCCTTATTGTCACGTGTCCCGCACAATTTATTTGGATTTATTGTTCATAGGTGGCTTGCTCTTTGGCCAAGAGTAAGTTACTAGGATAGTTGTAAGCAAGGTGCTTGGAATTGTTCTAGCGTGTTTTGCCCTCAACCCCACGGGATGATGTGGTAGCCGCGAGTGTAGGTGACAGCTACACCGGTCTCTGTAGTCCACCACGTTCGGGTTGAGTGTGTAGGGGCCTAGACGCGGTCCGTTGACCGGATACGTTGAACCTAGTTCTCGGGTTGCGTGTCTTGGCGGCGGCCGTGCCCCTGATGCATTTGAATGTATCTGTAATGAAAGCTTAAGTAAATAATGGTAGACTATCGTGAAACTAAATGCTAACCCCTAGGCTGACTGATACCTTCTTCTCGTTGTCCTCCCAAACTAAATGCTAACTCCTTGTTATCTATATCAATGGATGTTCTCCTGAGTGCCACACATATCAAACATCTGTCCCCCTGCTTTGGTCTAGTTTGCAAGTTATAAATAATAGATGTTTCTTTGTTAATTCATGATATTCTTATCCCTGCTTCCCTGTGGAAAAATATAAATACGATAACCTTAGAATACTCCTGGGTGAAATGCTACAATGGTGTTCCGTGCGCTTGCGGAAATTGAATTTAATCTTTTTGCGTAAGAAACGCCAACAAGCATTTCTGGCGCCGTTGCCGGGGAAGCAATGGTTTAAGATATCTTTGATTGACATCGAATATCTGTTATGTTAATTTGCTGCTAGCTTAAGCATCCACCTGCATTTTGTTTGAGCATATCACCATCGCATTTGCATTGGTTTCTTTCCAATCCATCTGCATATTTAATTTTCCTCCATCCCACCCGCTGCATTTAAAAAAAAAAACCCGAGTGCCCAATCATAGGCTTCGGGCTTTCAGAAAAAAAAACGAGTGCCCAATCATAGGCCTCGGGCTTTGAAAAAAATATTTATAGAAGAAAAACAAAGAGAAGAACCCGAGTGCCTAATCATAGGCCAGGGAAGAAAGGTTGGATTTGTATGACAGGAAGAAGGAGCCATATGTGGCGGAACCAAGATGTTCAATGAAGAAATCTAAGCTTAGCCTTGCATACGATTGCAAAGGCTAAACTTGGGGAGGTACCGCCAGGTACGCATATGCAATTATTCCTTGTTTTTCTTGTCATATATCCTCTCCTTTTATAAAAAAATAAAAAATAAAAAAATAATAAAAAATAATAAAAATGCTGCCTGAATCGTTCCATGCTTTGTGAATGCAAAGATACTTTGAGTTGCTCTCTGATGAAAATATGCTGCATCTTTTTGACCATACCCCTGCTCTTGAAGTTTCTTTTCATAGATGGGTGTTGGTTGAAATGTTAGTTATAAATCAATCCTCTGCTTCTCTTTCTGTTGCTTGGGTGCGGCACTTCTGTGTCGATGGTCTTTTTAGACTACGCCCGGTGTCCGTTTGAACAACAAAAAAAAAACACATGCTTCTATGACGCTTTCATGACAGAAGGAGAGTATCATTGCCTCAGCTCTTCGTACACAATTGATCGAATTAGACGTGGTGTCTAGGTTGATTGATGGACCTATAGAGATGTGTCGAGGATAGACGAATAGGTTTGTACTAACCAATGCAGGATCTTTATGAGAGCAATCAAAAGTCCATCAGGCAACATGAAAGGCACACAATTCAAGAAGAAACCAACAAGGCGGACCCAGTGCTTCCAAATGAAGATTTAATCGCTTAGCTTTGCACATAGTTGCAAGAGCTAAGCTTGGGGAGGGACCGCCAGGTAAGTACTTCTGTATACGATATTATACTCTTCTTCAATTGTGCCCTTTCCTTAAAAAAAAATATTAGGTTCTCGGCAAAGCCCAATAGGGGCTAGCCACCTGTATCACCCTCATTCTTTTTGCAGACACAAGAAGAATGGAGGAAGCGGCCTATTCAAGCTTAAGTCTTGCGAAGACTCAAGCTTGGGGAGGACCCCAGGTAAGTATCCCTATCGATCAATAAAATACTCCCTGTTTTGAATAAATGCTAGAATCTTGGTGCATGCTACACTTAAAGGAAATGATGATCGAGTTACATAATTAGTTCCCCATGTGTCGCATTGATGCAACTTCTACTCCTGACATATGTGTTATCTTTACTCGAGCATGATTACATCATAAGCCTTGCTACATTATGTGGGTTGCATTTATTACACCAAGTCTAAGCATTGTGAATCATGATATGGCATGATTAGGACTTGTCACAATTTCTTAGCATGGTTAAGTTCCAGAGATGTTTTTCTATTAAATTGCTGCATGTCTGAAAAAAAAAAACCTTGTTGTTTTGGATAGCACTTCCCCTGTGAGGATTCATTTACCTACCAGAGCCATATCATGACAATATTCAAAACAGCCCCACTCATAGCCAATTGTTCATGCGTTGAGTTTAGTTAAGGTTTAAATGCTTTCGAGAGTAAGCACTCCTTCTTCCGGTCATAAGCTCCTTCGCGTGTGTTCTTTTTTTCTTTGCCAAAAAAAAAAAAAGGGAAATGTTTGGAAAATCAACCAAGCATCCTCCAACATTTGCAAAACTTTCGGTCCTTTCAAGAGGCTCAAGAATATTTCAAAATTTTTTATGGACCATGCAAAAGTTGTGGCCTCATGCACCATGGAGTATATCAAAAAAAAAAAAAAAAAAAGGGACTCCATGGTTGCATCCCCAAAATGAAAAGGCTACCTGGTTCCTATCATAAACATCTTGAGCAGAATAAAAGGACCAAAGTTTTCAAAACCCCTTCCATAAGTGTGAGTTCATCTTCTCCCCCTCCATCACAATTTTCCCTATGAACGGAATACAAAGAGTTGCTATGTCTCTTGAGATTTATTCTTTAACTTTACAACATATGCATGACATTTGTGCATTCCCTACCAAGCTCCATATAAAAGTCTTATCCGGTAGAAGTAGGAATGAGTGAAGCTTTGTAGGAATAGCCTCATAAGAGGGAGAGGGGAAGTGTGAACCAAAGAAAGGAGAAATTTTACCTTGTCTTGCAGCATATAAAAACTCTGGATATTTACCTGCTAGAATTGCATGACACGACCAAAAGTGCTGTTCTGATTTTCAATGCTATATGACAAGGTGAAAGTATATAAGCCCCACTAATATGCAACACTTGTGAATACTTCCATGCTCTTGTATCTTTACCACTGTTTAGGGAGTATGTTGTTGCATCTTTATTACCCATGGGGCGCTTTCTTTGTAACTCCTGATCCGCCGGTACCTAAGTTTTGAGTTTGCTCGGGACGAGCAAAGTTTAAGCTTGGGGAGGTTGTTGGCGGTCGTTAAACCCTGTTTTGACCGCCACAATATCGGTAAATAAATAGCTTTTCACCAAGATTCCATGCACATTAGTTTAAATTAACATAGTTCCACAAGTTTTGGTGATTTTGGATGCAGGAGTAGATAATGGAGGAAAGTGGGCCCAAGCCGGGGAAAACCTTGGCCGGCCGGCCCCATCATAGGCCGGCCGGCCTACCCCGGTGGCCACCGGCTACGATCTTCCTCCAGTGGGCTGTAAACAAGCCAAAACTTCATAATTTGAAGCCCACTCACATGGATTTGCGCCGACTTACCGGTAGTAGGCCATTTGGGTCTTAACTTGGCCCTTACTGCAATTCTGCCGCCCCCACGGAGTAACCGACCTTCGGACCGACTCCAGGAGGCGATCAGGAGCGTCCACAGGCGAGGCGGTGGCCAACCGCCACTATGGACGGCCGGCCGGCCTAGTAGGGTGGCCGGCCGGCCTACCTTCGCGCCACCGACGTCCCAGCTTCGAGCATAAGTACCCCCCCCCCTGCTGGGGAGGCTATAAATAGAGGTGGCCGGCTCCATTCCAACTCGCACCTCACACTTGAGAAGAGAAGACCCCAAGTAGGGTCACGCTCTCTCTCATGGAAGATCACTCCACTTGTGTAGTTTAGAATAGGATTAGTATTTTAGTCATGGGAGTTAGAGTAGAAGTGAGAGCTTCGCTCGGAGCTCTGGAGTTCTCTTCGGAGTTTGGGTAAAGTTCTCGTGTATCTTTTCTTTTATACTTTCTTTAATATAATTATTTTCTTATTTATTTATTTTCTTATTTATTTAATTTAGTTTTCCTTTTAGTTTATATTTATTTATTTAAGTAATTATTATAGAGAAATTCTTGTGTTGGATCCACGTCTGTGTATGGTAGATACGAATGAGTTGTTTGCTTGAGGACTGGCAGTAGGGACATAATTGCCTTATTGTCACGTGTCCCGCACAATTTATTTGGATTTATTGTTCATAGGTGGCTTGCTCTTTGGCCAAGAGTAAGTTACTAGGATAGTTGTAAGCAAGGTGCTTGGAATTGTTCTAGCGTGTTTTGCCCTCAACCCCACGGGATGATGTGGTAGCCGCGAGTGTAGGTGACAGCTACACCGGTCTCTGTAGTCCACCACGTTCGGGTTGAGTGTGTAGGGGCCTAGACGCGGTCCGTTGACCGGATACGTTGAACCTAGTTCTCGGGTTGCGTGTCTTGGTGGCGGCTGTGCCCCTGATGCATTTGAATGTATCTGTAATGAAAGCTTAAGTAAATAATGGTAGACTATCGTGAAACTAAATGCTAACCCCTAGGCTGACTGATACCTTCTTCTCGTTGTCCTCCCAAACTAAATGCTAACTCCTTGTTATCTATATCAATGGATGTTCTCCTGAGTGCCACACATATCAAACATCTGTCCCCCTGCTTTGGTCTAGTTTGCAAGTTATAAATAATAGATGTTTCTTTGTTAATTCATGATATTCTTATCCCTGCTTCCCTGTGGAAAAATATAAATACGATAACCTTGGAATACTCCTGGGTGAAATGCTACAATGGTGTTCCGTGCGCTTGCGGAAATTGAATTTAATCTTTTTGCGTAAGAAACGCCAACAGCAATCAATAATCAAAACCATTCATCCACATATTCAACCATACTTCAATGATACATAGTGCAAGATACATCACCATCTAGTAGGCCTACCTTGATGGATCACCTCTTTAGCACCAATGGTTCTTGATCAACAACTAGAGAACATGAAGAACGGGGCAAAGCCCCGGTGGCTCTAAACTTACTAGCTGTGTTGTCCCTCTGGCGGCGGATCCCGAAACCCTAGGGCTTTTACAAGTTTATATAGGGCTGTACATCAGGAAGGAAAGGATTCTCGGGAAAAGAGTCCTTGTGCCGATCGGCACATGGGTTGTGCCGATCGGCACACCTCGTGTCCAGCTCGGTTTCCTCCCTAAGTCGGTTCCGAAGTCCTAGGTAGCTTCCATGTGGGCCTTCCAATCAGTTTTCTTCGAGATCAAGTCTTGTGTTGCTCTTTCAAATCTTCGAGTATCTTTTATCTCTTCGTGACGGATATCTCCCAAGATTGGCTCGGATAACTTCCTTCTAGAATAAACTGAATGGTGGGCCAGCTTCAGTGGCCTTGGGGTCCCATGTGCCGGTCGGCACATGGCTGTGCCGATCGGCACAGTGGGCTTTTTCTACTGGTTCTCTTCTCTTCAGGTCCAGATCAGCCACAATGTCCAGAATATCGTCCTTTTCATTTGTTTCTGCAATAAAGCTCCAGAACGACATATATACAAATATGGTGTTATTATCAAGGGTTAATGGCCTATAATGATGACATTTATGCTCTAAATAAGGCGCAGTTGGCATATAAAATGGTATGCTAGAAGTCGCCAACACATTCTCGCTCGGGTTGTTGATTCATCAATGTTCCCATCGGCATCATACTCTGTGTCGTCTGGCATGCTACTGCTGCTGCCTATCTCGGTCTCAGTGAACCTCACACGGCTCTCCAACTTGGTAACCATGCCGGTTAGCATAGTAACCAAGCCGGTTAACGCGGTAACCGTGTCGGTTATCGCAGATATCCTCCTGCCCAACCGTTCAACCTGGTTGCCTATACCATCGGAAATTGCCTTCTCGACGGCCTCTATCATCTCCTCACGTGCCTTGTCAAGAACAACTTTTAGCTGCTTATGACTGACACATTCATAGAAGTCCTTGGGAGTATCGTCATCTGCATCATTTCCTGCCATTGGAGACAAAAAAATAGGAACAAACAGTGAAGGTTATCCCTATTAACTACTACTGCAGTGGTGCCTCTCAACACAGCAAAAGGACGCCTCTTACCAAGCTCGTACAATGTTCTTACTAGCAAGGCAAAGGATACCTGGAAGGCGTGCTTCGCGATTGCAAGGGTGTCAAAAACCTGCTGTCCAGAAGTGATATGTAGAGCTAGGAAGGTCAAATATGTGAGTGAAACACAATTCAAAACAAAAGCAATGCTGAATAAAAGTCCCTAGTTGCTGGTCTACTCGTGTCCTAGAACAGCAGTGGCAACAAAGGGAGACAGACATGGGTACGATAAACAGCAAGTATTCACCAACAAGGCAAAGTCTCAGCACAAATGCAAATCAAGTGTTCCTGTTTTGTCCTTTAGCACTAGTAGGAATCACAATGCTTTTGATTTTTCTTTTTTCTTTTATTTTTTGATATTTTTTCCTTACCAGGAGTACAAAAATAGGAACACCACAAAGTATCAGCTCAAACTGAGATAAGCTGTGGCCTGCAGAAATTCGGAAGCTTGCAATAAAATTCGGAATAAAACTTCGAAGCTCCAACAAACAATCATAGAAATCAATTTGACCCCCGAAAACTTTCTGTAGAAAATTCAACGCTTTGCCATGTCTAAGGAAGTAGAAAATTTTCTGTAGATGTCCGAAAAGTTAAATTTAATTTGCCTAATTCCTAATCCGTATGCAAAGTTATAGCTGTTTTAAGGAAGCACCTCCAACTCAGGTTTTTGTTCAGGGTCGAAACAAAATCGGGTGGTGGAAAACGATTGTATGGTGGCAGCGGAAAGTGGAGAGATGTTCGGTGGTGGCGTAGTGATCTGGGCACGTGTAAACAAGGGTGAAAGGTGATCAAACAGAGGATCAGGGAAGGTGGTGGCTAGGTTCTCAAAGGAAAAGAAAACAAATTCGACAGGACTAAAACATGCGCTAAACCAGCAACTAAACACGAACTAGGACTCAAACTCAACATTACGGACTCTGAAAAGATTATGCAAAGGTAACGTGGTTCTGGGATACGGGAAAATATAACAATTAAAATACTTTTTTGGCTTTTTTGGACTCTAGGATGAAAGCAAACACAATTGATCTAGGGGGGGGAGGGGGGGGGTGAACCTGACGGTGTACCTGAGTCTCTGATTACCACTTGACGTGAACTAGCGTTTTCGATCTTCTGAAAGGTTCAGATAAACAACGATTTGGCAGAGACTTGACATAAATCGATCCGTCTTCCGAACAACACGTTCCGACCCCCGCAATCGTAGCACCATGTCTCCTCTGGTTATCGACCAATGTTGCACGGTCAACCTCGCCAAGAAGGCTTATCCTTACCTGCGAATCGAAGAACACAAGCAAGAAAAAGAAAGAATGGCAACCAATTGCAGATATATGATTAAGCTCACAAGTT